>JANQAP020000172.1:1696162-1718050 GCA_026874005.2 Erythroxylum coriaceum
AGTCAAGTGAATTGACACTTAAAAGCTCACTGATTTGATTCTTTATGATGAACAAACATTTTCTAGGGCAAGTGGGTAAGTTAAAGAAATAAATTTGAAGAAAGAAACTAAAGTTGTTGCAAATCAAATATAATATGTCAAGTTATTTGATTTTTATTCTTATATATGTTCAACCAATACATAGCATCAAGAGGATAAATCTCTAGGAGACAACCAATCTATATAAGGAAACCATAGAACGAACCAATACATGGAATCAAGATGACACGTGTAGGAGAGGACCAATCTATATAAGGAAAAGCATAGACTTTTGAAAAAGACTCGAACTAGGTTATATAAGGGAATAGTTAGGCATCAAGACATCTTTCCAAATACATAAATGCAGCTCATATCCCATCCGTAAAAGCCCTATGCATCCCTATACATAAATTCAGCTCATATCCCATTCACTTGTCCATAAAGGCATATCAAAAAGGTCCACCTCGTTTTTTGCTTTTATTTGTCGTGGGTTCATTTCCAATGAGTCGAACAATAAACGTATTAAGAATCCTAACTATGGACATAATTGAAAGTGAAATCACTTTTATATGCTTTCTTGATCAAGTAATCTTCAAGAGATCAAGCAAACGACAGTTCACTACATTCTATCCATATGTTGCCCATGTTGTAGACTTCTAGAATACGTAAATTACCAACTGATATAAGTCAAGCTTCCAATTTGGTTACAGGGACTTGATTACAAATTAAGGATAATACTTTCCTCTTCCTAGTTTTGTCTCTACAATTAATGCATTTGTATAAAGAACTTTTGTTGGAATTCAAAAATCATGTAGTCTTCCTCATTCAGCCGAGTGTTTTCACCAGTCATAAAACCAAAGATCTAAATACAGACTCCACAATGCCATGGTGCAACAAAGATGTCGATAATGAGTTTCACTACTTCAATTTTCTCTCATGAACATTTTCGTACACAGACAAGGAATGAAACATGACTACAGAAACAGGGAGAGAGATGATGCTGGGATATGGAATTCAACAATGAAGGCAATCATTTATCTTAATACATACAAGCACAAGACATGATAGAAGCTTGAAAAATAAGCTTGTCTTTTTCTTCAATAGTAGTATTGCGATCAATATTAAGCAAACAAGAAAATTGTCAACTATAAACAAGATCATTTCGGTGAGTCAAAAAGAAGGTTAACATGATTGAGACTTAAACGAACCAAATAGGAAACTCAAACAGAAGATTCAAAAACCAAGAAGAAGAAAACGAAGAAGAAGAAAAGCTTTTAATGATCCATACCGCCTAGTGGAAACAAAGATCAGGACTTCTACTCAAACCAGAAATAGACGCTTGTGAAGCTGGCAAAGTAAAAGAAACAGAGAAGGAAGAAGACATTAGGTAGAATACGGAAGAAAATGTTAACCCCAAAATTTGCAAGCTATGCCAGGGAAATTGCCAGATAATAAGATAAGTAAAAGGAAGAAGAAAATGCAAGAAGTGTAGTTGCAAGTTTCACAAAATGTCAACCTAACATAAAAAAAGCCCAAATCGTATAACCAAATGCAATAAATCTTCCATAAACCAATCCCTCTTGTCTCTTGCAGTTTGGCCCCACTCCAATGTGCTTGATGCTCTGTACAGTATCTGACATTAATCGTAATTTGCGACCTTTAAACAACGCCCAAATCCACAACTCATCAGCAAAACACAAACTTTACTTCATGTTTCATCCCTCCTCCACTTTCTCAGCTTATAACCCAAAAGCAAATCCAAGCACACTGAAACGAGAGGCAAAGAAGAGGAAAAATTGCACAGAAACAAAATGTCATACCTTTGACTCAGACGACGAACCAGAGTAGGGAAGGAGAGCTGCGGGACAGAGTTGTGAGAGATGTGTTTTGTTTTAGGTTTTAAAGGGAGGGCATTTTTGACATTTCATTGATGTCTTTTGTTTCTGTCTCCGTCCCCTCATTTTTATGTCACAGTCACAGAAATCACAAGAAATTACTGTCCCTATCTTCAGAGTCGGGAAAAAATTGGGTAGAGACAGTAACCAAACAGGTTGAGGGACAGGACTTTTGTGACCCTGTCATCTGTCTCTACCCATGGAGACATGAACCAAACACTGCGTAATAGAAGAAACACGGAGTCAGGAAGCGGCGATGGAACAAAGAGAAAACCACCCATATAGAGATCAAGTGTGTGCGTGTTGCATTCGTCAATCCATGCAAATGTTGACCGCCCCACAAAAAATGCCTGGCACTTTTTATATGTTTTTAAAGCCCTAATTTTAAATCAGATTGGTTTAATTAAGATAAAATTTGTTTAAATTCCTAATAAATTTGGGAAATTATTTTGTAAATGTATGGAAATTTTTTTCAAAGGGATAATTTTATTAGGAACATTTAGTTTTTTAACAGTTAAATTATTGAATTAAATTAGTTATCAAATCAATAATTATATCAAGTAAATGTTTAAAAAGATTATCTTTCATAATTAGATTATGATAGGCAAATTTATATAATAAGATTATATTGACTAAGAAAAGATCATACTTTTAATGTTAAATTAATTATTTTTCTTAACTAGATTAAGATTAATAATTAAATTAATTAATAATTAAAATTTAGAAAAATTGATTATAAAAATAAAATTAATTATTTTTTAATTAGATTAAAATTAATTAATTAGACTCCTTAAAATTAAGATATAATTAAGAAAATTTTTCTTAATTAAAGTTTATATATTTCAATTAGATTGAAATAAATTAAAATTATCATTATTTTATTTATAAAATTATTATTCTATTTATGTAAAAATGGTCTATTTATTTATGAAAATTGAGTTTTTTCATTTATTAGAAAAGGTATTTTTCTTGATTAAAATTTGAAAAGTATTTCATTTATTAATTAATAAAATGAGAATTCTTTAATATTTTTGAAAATAATTTTCCAATTTATTAAAGAAATATTAATAATTAATGATGAAATTAATCTCTAAATAAATAATATAAATAACTTTCTTAATTAAATTAAAGTTTTTTATTTAATTTTGAAAATAGTTTCCCTTTTAATATTACAATTTTTAATTGGATTAGAATTTCTTACTTGTTATATTTTTAAAAAGGAGTTTTCCTAAATTATAATAAGTAAGAAGCATAATTTGTTGAAAATTGTTTCCAATTTTGTAAAGGAGTCAAGATAACAAAAATATTTTCCAATTAGATTTGAAAATTGTTTTCAAATCCTATTAAATTTTATTTATAATATTAATTTAATTTATTTACGAATCAATGAGTTTAATCTAATTTATTTTTCAAAGAGCTGGAACTATTATTTTAGATTGAGAAGATCAATAGTTGGAATGAAATGAAGCTTGATATTTTATGTATATAATTTGATTATTAGTGCATAAGTTGCATACTTTATTTATATGCTTGAGTAATTTACTTAATCATGTTTGTGATAATATTAAATGTAATTTTGTGTTTGATGAGACTATTTGAAATTAAATCCCTCGTAAAAATATTCAGTAAATACTTTGAATATTATTGTTATAAGAATAAATCAAAATTCTATTTATTGTTAGGCTTGTTAGGCAAACTCAAGGTCATTTTAACCTAAATATGTTTATTCTTATAATAGTGGGTCCTAATTAACTAAAATTTTGCAATTTGGATGAGCAAACTCATGACCAAATGAATTTAGAGGCAAAGTTGTGAATAACATATGAGATATGTTTTGGTAAGAGTTATCACCTAACAGATCTAGGAATAACATAAGATGTTATTGATAAATTTTTTATCTACTTAATTTTGTTAAGAAAAATCAAAATGAACTAAATTTGAATCGGATCCTAGTCTACTACAGAGATTAGAGTAATCTTTTCGAATAGTAATGAGGGTTATTATTTTAAATAAAACAGTGGGAGGAACTAAATAAATGATTGAAGTCTTGATCTAATTTGGTAGTTATAACATATAACCAATACTTGTTTTTTTACATTTATATTTTGTACTGAGTAGAATTCACTAGTATAGTTGACATTAAGTTGGTGAACACAATTTCTTGGTCATAGGTAAGTTTGAGAAGAGTTCTCAAAATTAGATAGACAAGTTGCATGTCTATTATGAAATTTTGCTATTAATCCCTATTATGGATTTGGTGTTAAATTTTTTGAGATATGACAAGATTATATGGATGATAAAATATAATGATATTTTAAGTTGACTAATGTCTCATAAAATTTAAGGGCATCATATAAGATATACGTCAACACCATGATAGCATGAGGCAAGAATTTGCATGAAGTATACACTAAAAGGTATAATTCCTTGATAAAATTGTTTCATTCAATTTAGCCCATTAAAAGCACAACTATGGACCTTAATAAAGTATATAATTTAATTAATTGGAGGTTTGTACTAAACTCATTAAAAGCTTTTGGGTTCCCAAGCTTCTTTATATCCTGGATTGAGCAATGTATCACTTCTTTTTCCTATACAATTATGATAAATGATGAACCTACCATGTCATCTCATAAAGCAAAGGGCTTGAGGTAAGGTGACTCACTCACCTTATTTCTGTATATTATGTGTTGAAGTGTTGACAAGAATGCTTTATATATTGCTACTTAGTGGTGCTAATCCCAGCTCGATTCAATTACTTATAAAAATTTTACAATATTTTATCAAGCTATTGTGCCTCTCTATAAACCTAAGCAAGAGCTTTTTATTTATCTCTCATTTCTCTATTAACCATACCAATACTTTATCCATGATTTTAGGTTTTATCCTCCATAATTTTCATTTAAGTATTTGGGAACTCTTATATTTGACAAGAGAATCACCTATAGTGATAGACTGCCTCTGTTTGAATCCATCAGGAGAAAAATCTCTCATTAGACTTAAGAGTTCCTCATATATATAGTTAGTCTCCAACTTAAGTCAGTTGTGGTAAAGAATCTTTACATCTACTAGTGTAGTCATCTATTCTTGCTACTCAATCTGATCAAATGAATAGGGAAGCCGTTAAGGAACTTTTAATCATTGAGTAGCTCACATGATATAGCTAAATCAAAAATCAAGTGAAGAGATGCTTGCTGAACTAAGGAAGAAAGAGGTTTTAGGATTAAATCTATTAGATTGACTAACAAGATACTAATAGCTAAAAGAATTTAGAAATTATTTATAGATCATGAATCCATTTGGGTTAAAAGTATGCATTTCTATATTGTTAAGAATAAGAGTTTCTAGAGCATAAAGGAGCAACCTTGCATTTCTTGGTCCCTTAACTAGTTATTCAGAATAAGAAATTCCTTAATTAATGAGATGAAATTTAGAATAGGTAATAAAAGGAAAGCTTGGTTCTAGTTTGACAATTGAAATGACTTAGAACCTCGCTTAAGCTTCAAGGAATAGCTAGTTAAATTATTGATTATTACTTAGCAAAGATTAAAGTCATCAAAGATGGAGAATGACATTGTAGGATCAGGGGTTTCAATCGTATAATAGACTTAACACTAGTATATAGACCAAGTGTGGATCATAAAGATAAAATGACATGGGAGAGGTATATGTTTGAAAGCTTAACCAATAAATCTTATCTTAAATTGTTTAAAGAACTTATTAAAAAAGTTTCCAAAAGAAGTTAGCTTGGTTTAGAAAGAACTTTCCTAATTCCTCTTTTATTTTTTGGTTGGCCATTGAGAATAAGTTATAATCTTTAGATAGGGTGAAAGGGATCTCCTTAAACAACAATTTATAAGGGCATTGTAATTTAGCTTTAGAGATTTGGAACATCTTCTCCTTCATTGCCATTAAGCTCAGTATGTCTGGCTCTAAGCAGAGAGCAGATGTAGAGTTTCATGCATTGAGTACAGCTGGTCACAATTCTTATCTTAGGATAAAAATGGAAGATACGTGTATAAAGGAGACTTAAACACTCTTATACTAATGTTATCTGGAAAGAGAGGAACATGAAATATTCTTTTAATTAAAATTTGAGTCCTCAAGATTATTTTTAAAATACTTTTAAATAAATCATAAAAAAATACTAGCAAAAAAAAGCGAAAAACATGAGTTTTTAATATAGTTGAGAACTAGGTGGTTCATCACTAAGGAACCTCTCTTAAAGTCTAGAAGTTAATTAATGTTTCATAATGGATGGTGGGTAAAATAGAAGAGGATAGGACATTAGCTTTATAACACTAAAAGTCACTTATTTGTGGTACTACTATAAGACAATGGCATAGAGAAACGTAGAACTCTTAAGGTTGTAATGGAATTGATTAAAGCAAGTACAAGATTGATGTAACTAGTGCTTCACTTTTTCAATTGGTTTATCTTGTATCTCAGTTTTCTCTTCAATAACGTTTTGTTTGCTACTTGCTTTTTACTTGTATTCAACTTTTCATAAATCAAAGTTACCTCTTACCTTTTTAAAAAATACTTATTAGATGCTATTGGATATAAGCAAGCATAATTTTTTAAATTTCTAACTCAATGCCTAAATAACTAAAAAATAGTTAAGGTAAGAGTGGAAAAACATTCTAAGCCTAAAAAGAAACTTTCATACCTTAATGCATCTAGCAATATTATGAATGTCATACTAGACTTGGTACCAAGTTTAGTTCTGGTATAGTATTGTACTAGTACTTGGCAACATTAGTACAATTTTGAGTGATTTTTTTTAAAATTACAAAATATTCTCTAAATTTTATAAAATAATAAAATTGGTATGAATCAATAAGGAGATGATTTAGATTGAAGATTTCCATAAAAATAAATAGATAAAGGAAGAGTGGAAAAGCATTCCAAGCCCAAAAAGAAACTCTCATACCTCAATACATCTAACAATGTTATGAATATTGTACTAGATTCGGTGCCAAATTTGGTTCTAGTATAGAATGGTATCGGTATTGGTTAATATTAGATACAGTTTTAAGTAATTTTTTAAATTAATAAAATAATCTCTAAATTTTATAAAATAATAAAATAGGCCCTTAATATATTGTATATATATATGTATATATTCATTTTGATAAACATAACAAAGTAGAAAGTGAAACCTGAAGCATAAAAACATACAATTAAAAGTTTTATACTTACATTGGATATATATGATTTATGATATACATCAAATACAAGTGAAATTAAAAGAAAAAAGAAAAATGATAAAATTGGAACTTTATTTAATGACATACCCGCTTAAATTACATTAGCCCCGATTTTCATTTAGTACAAATTCTCATCATTGAGAGAAGTGTCATCATCACCTTCATTCAAACTCATTGTCGAAATGATATGTCAGTACTTGTTCATCCAAGATTGTCTTCTAGGTTATTCTCTTCTATGAAACTTAGGTCTTTAGAAATGTAATCAAGTCATGTCTCAACCCATATACCTAAGGAAAAAAGTTACAGTACGCTTGCGTCTATCTCCATAAAAGTTATAGTAAGATGTACAACTTAAAACACAAGTATGTTAAAGCTTGTGCCCCTCTCTAGCAAAAAACAAAGGTAAGATAAACAACTTGAGACACGACCATATCACAAACCATATTTGTAGGGAAAACTCTAGTTTAGGGGGTCTTTCGTTACTTTCTTTATTTAGAAACTTAATGTTAGCTACTGGAAAAGAGAATAACACTTTAGGGATAAAATTGATAATCATTACTAGTAAGACTAGAGATCATCTAGACATATTAGAATTGATTGGAGTATAGGGATTTCATCTAGAACTCTTTCTAATTTGATGTCTTTAGTTTATAATTTATGTTTCTTGGTGTAAATATAATGTATGGCTAGTTTGTTTATATGTTTATGTAAGGATATCCCTAGTTATTTGCTAAAGATTGATTCCTTAGTTATTTGCTAAAGATTGATTCAATTTTATTTATGATTTTAAGTTTTATTTGAATTTGTTTAAAGTGGATTTGGTTCAAGATAGAATTAGATCTAATATTGATTTGCATATGGATGATTTAAGATAACCTAAATGTGAGTGAACTGTAATTTAGATATTAGGAGTTATATGGAGTGTTATAGTTAGCTTGTATAAATCCTTTAGTGCTAGGGTCAAATCTTTCACAAAAATTTAAAGAACTTAATCTATTATTTGGGATTTTAATTGGATAGAGATATTAGTTAATTAACTTAAGACATAAGTGATTATATAACTCAACAGGGAGCAATTTCATAATCTAGGAATTTCTGTTGATCTAGATGTTTATGACTTTCTAAAGTTATCAAATCCTGGCTATAAAGATGATGTTGAGAGAGTCCTTATCTAGACATTATTCATATCTAAATTCTCTATGTGATTATTTATTTTGTTTTGTTCCCAGTTTTTTATTCCTTTATTTATAATTTGTTTCATTTGTTATTCGATTTTATCAACGGTCAACTTATTTTTATTATTTGACTAGTTAGTAATAAAAGAGTGTATTAGATTGTTCTAGCTACCTCATGAGATCAACACTTTATTCACTGTTATATTACTTCTTAATATACGTGCACTTGCCTTAAGTTACGAGTTTTTTTTTTGTGAAAGAGAAAGCTTAAGATTAGAAAAATCAACATTATACACCATCTCTTCATTCGTCAAGCAAGTCAAGGATCCCTCTTAACTTGTATTCATTTAGGTATGTCTTGAATTCCTTTACCCTTATAATAGGATCTTTCAATATTATTATGACAAGTACTTTAGTGCCAAAGGCTAGGTTGAAGGGTAATTCTCCTATGAAAGTACTCTAGGTCATGTGTTAGGTTATGATGTGTAGTGTACTTCAGCCACCCAAATTTTTTAAACTTACTCTACAATTGTTCTTAGGCTTTTAAGGATTTACTTATTAGTTACTTTAACCAATCTAATAGTTTGTGGATGCATTACTTGATCCCTCTTCCTCTGTGAAGCTAGCTATTAAAATGAAATATATTATTAGTGAAATGGGTAAGGGGAATCCTATACCTTTTTATGACAATGAATTTTAAAAATTGTTCCATAAATCTTTTGGTAACTATTAAATACAATATCGAAGAATGTTAATTGAGGTCTTGATCTAATTTCAAGACCTGCATAACCTTTATATAATAATACGAACCAATTACATAAGGAAAGTAACGATTACATAAGAAAACTTTATCTTAGGAATAAATATGAAATCATATAGTTCTAACTTTTCCTAACAATCCCCCTTAAGCTAGAGCACACATATCATAAGCTTTAAGATTATTGCATATAGATTTCACGTGAGACCACCCCCTCAAGCCTTGGTGAATAAATCAACAAGTTTGTAATCTAACTTGAAATATGGTATCTCAGTGAATCCATCTTAAAGCTTTTCATGAATAAAGTCATAATATACCTTAATATGATTGGTTCTCTCTTGGAAGATTAGAATAGAAGTAATATAAAAGGTTGTTTGATTATCACACATAAATTTCAATGGAGACAAGTGTTCAAAACCAAATTCCATGAGAAGATTCCTTAACTAAATTAACTAATATATAGTATATGTCATGGTCCTATACTCAAACTCAACACTAAAATGTGTAACAACTGATTGCTTCTTGCTTTTCCTTAACACCATGTTTCTATTTATAAATACACAGTAGCTTAAAGTAAACCATTAATTAGAAAAGGTTGCCCAATTTGAATTTGTATGTCTTTGAATTTAAGTATGGCCATGGATCTAACATAGAAATCCTTGCCATGGTGGACCTTTCAAATGTCACAAAATTTTGATAACTACATCACAATTGTTAGTTTGTGAAGACTCTATAAACTGACTTACTATACTTATAATAAACGAGATATCTAAATGAATAACAATCAAATAATTTGGTTTACTAATGTCTTTTATTCCAACCTAGATCTTTTAAATACTCTCCTTTATTAGCATCAAGTTTAAAATTTGGCTTCATTAACTAGCTTAGTTCCTAACAGGCTCATTTTCTTCAGAAGGTTAAAGACATACTTTCTTTGAGATAGACAAATCCCCATCTTTGACCTTACTACCCTAGTACCTATAAAATATTTTAGTAAACTAAGGTCCTTTATTTGAACTTGATCTGCAGGAACGATTTTAAAGACTAGATTCATACTTTAATATCTCCAATAATAACAATATTATTAATATAAATGATCAAAAGAATTCTACCAACTTTGAAGGATGATAAAACATAGAATGATCCACACCACAATAATGCATTCCAAACTATATAACCATTATACTAAAGCACCTAAACCAATCTCTCTAAGACTGTTACAGACATATATAGAGATTTATTAAGACGACAAACGAAATTAGTCTCCCTTAAATAACAAACCCCAGTGGTTGCTCCATAAAAATATTTTCTTTAAAATTACCGTGAAGGAAAGAATTTTTTTGTAATGAGTTGATAAAGAAACTAATTATATGTGGTTGTCAATACCATGGAAACATAAATAGATGTCAATTTGGTTACAGGAGAAAAGGTCTTAGTGTAATCCATACCATACACTTATGTATATCCCTTAACTACCAATCGAGCTTTTAAATAATTAACTGTGCCATTAGGATTGACCTTAATGTTGAACACTCAATGACAACCCACCATTATCTGACTATGTGGACGAGTAACTAAGTACCATATGTAATTAACCCATAAAGCCAACATCTCTATCTTAGATTATCCAAAGCTTCTTAAACAAACTTAGGTATTGGTATAGAAGACAAAGTGGACACAAAAGTGTGATGGTGATAATGAGTCATAAGAGACAAAATTTGAGATAAGGTGAGGTTTACAAGACCATTTTCCTTTATGAAGAGCAATTGACCAATTAAGATAATCATATGATGAAGTTAAAGATGAAGAAGACAATAATGATGAGTGTGAATCTTCTGGTCATACTATATGATGAGTGCATTAAGTATAAACATGCAAATTAGGATGAGATAGATGTTCTAAAAGAGTAGGATTGGTGTCATGAGCAAGTTCAAAAGTAAGATCTAGGGTAGCATGATTGCGAGCCATTTAAGAAGGAAAAAAGGGAATTGCCAAACTCATCATTGTTTGCAGAGGCATACTAAGAATAAAAAAAGCACGAAGTATCTTGAAAGAATGTAACATTAGCAGACCAAAAAAAAAAGATTCAAAGGAATGTTCAAACATTTGTATCCTTTTTGTAGATGAGAGTACTAGAGAAAAAATATATCTTTGAGGTCTAACTTATCTATACTAGGTTGAAGTTAATGAATAAACAAACATAACCAAACACTAGTGATTAAATGAAAAAGGATTTTGATAGGGAAAGAAGGTATATAATGGAGTTTTATCTGTCAACACAGAAGATGAAAATTGATTGATAAGAAAAAATATAGTAAGTATAACATCACCTTAAAAAATTTTAGGTACATTCATATGGATTAACAAGGTATGAATTGTTTTGACAATGAGTTATATTTTTATGTCATCTACCCACTCTATTGATGAGTGTGTGGGTAAAAAGATTGATGTTTAATACCATGCTGTTGCCAGTAGCTGGAGAATGGACTAAAAAAATATTTTCTAGCATTATCACTATGAAGAATATTGATTTGGGTGTTAAAATGATTTTGAATTTCAACATATAAACATTATAAAATAAAGAATATTTACAAACAATCTTTCATAAGATATAATAGTTATTTGAGATAAATCATCAACAAAAATCATGAAATACTAAAATCTCAACTTAAACTTGACACAACTTAGACTTTCATCAGATATAACTAGTTATTTAAGAGAAATCATCAAAAAAATCATGAAATACTGAAATGT
Source organism: Erythroxylum coriaceum (assembly GCA_026874005.2). Classification (NCBI taxonomy): domain Eukaryota; kingdom Viridiplantae; phylum Streptophyta; class Magnoliopsida; order Malpighiales; family Erythroxylaceae; genus Erythroxylum; species Erythroxylum coriaceum. Next base: position 1,707,972 of record JANQAP020000172.1, read on the forward strand.
CAACTTAGACTTAACATGAGTTAGACCCTAAATATTTGTATGGACTAATATAAAAGGTTTTTCAACCCTTTTATTGACTTGAAGGAAAACCAAAGTGCAATAATGTTTTTCTGGTTGACATGACTCAAAATTTAAGCTAGAAATAAATGTAATCATGGCAATAATTTCTTGAGATTTTTTTATGATGGATAACCCAATCAGATATGAGTATCAATAGGAGAGACTGAATTTGGACATTCAACAAATGATTGTAACTTGCCAAAGTAGTTCATTCCATTTTATTCACGCATTCTCTAATCATCATCTTATTCTTCAAATCATGGATAATGACATTATCAAGGTAGAATATACAAAACAATATTTAGTTAGTCAAAATTCTCGCAAATATAAGATTGAAAAGAAAGTTCGATATAATAATGTGGAGGGTAAAGTAAGATAGGGACAAGGATGAGAGGATCTATCACATTTAATGGTGGCAGTAGATCTATCATCAATGATAAGTTTATTATTATAGGGGAATGGAGAGATAATGATCAAAATTAGTTATTTTACTCGAGATATGTTCAGTTTAACCTTAATCCAATACCCATGACCATTTTGTAGGAATAGATGAATAAAAAGTTCCACAGATGCCATAGAAGAAGACGATGCATGTTAAGCTGACTGATATTACAAGTACTTTGTTTTCTCATCTTGAGATAAAGTAACATATACTTATAAAGTTATAGGTAAAGAATGTTCTTCAAGTAATGCCATATAAGCTGCTTGCAAGTTTAAATACTTATTCCAATATGTCTTCTTATCATATCCACCTATATTACAATGTGTGTAATATATTCGTAAGCTTCTGCCACTTCCTCCTTTACTTTTATAACTACCATGTCCTCTTTGGCTACCCTTATGGCCTCCTTTAGCTTGTAAACCGGATTGTGCTATAAGTGTTAACCTATAAAATTTATTCTAAGGTGGAATCTCCTTAACTATAGAATGAGAAAGTCTAGAATATGCTTCAGCTAAGGATGGAAGGTTTACTCCTCCTATAATTTATGCTCATATATACTCAAACTTAAGTTTCAATCCTTCCAGAAACATCGTAGTCACTAAGTGCTCCGTTTGGATTTGCATCTCCTTAACATTATTTGTAATGTGCAACGAAAATTTCAACTCCTTAAATGCACATTTCACTTTCCTAAAGTGTTCAATCAAATTTCCTTCTTGTTTGGACTGAAACAACTTAATAGTATATATGAAGCTTATTACTAGGATAAAAAAGCTTCACATATTCCCAAGTTTGATTACAAGTACTAACATGAGAGAATATGATTGAGATTTTAGGTTCCATAGATTCAAAAAGGATATATAGTAATTATGCATCATTAACTTGCCAAACTTATAATACTTTCTAATCAGTTGGAGGATTAGATGTGAGGAGGGACAACTTTCTCTAACCTTTGAATAACTCTTCTACACTCTTAGATTAGAAAGAATATTGTTATTGTTCAAACATTGTTTATTGATTCGTAAATTGGAAGAACCCATTGTTGACATAGTTGTTAGGACACTAGTCAATAACTTATTACTGGAATCTTACAAAAGTTGACAATAAATTTATATGTGTTTGGTTCTTTCATAAAATACGAGATTAGACGCAATATAGAGGGAAACTTAGTTATTTTACCTCAATTTTACAAGTACTAAAGGCTTAAGACCAATTTAATCAACAATTGATATATCTTTATTATTTTAAAAGAGATTGCATCATAACTTGATATTATGACTCTACATTTGATCATGAGATAACATTTTGCTTCTTACTCTTCCATGAAACCATATTTCCTCCAACAAAAGCACAATATCCTGAAGTGGATCTCCTGTTAACTTTGGACCTTGCTTAATTTTCATTTAAATAGAATTCAATACAAGTATGTCTATTATTTATAGGTAATGCCACATCCAAAGGATCCTTTCAAATAACACATAATTTATTCTAAGGCTACCTAATGGTTAACTATTTGAAAAAGATATAAGTTGGCTTTCAATACTAACCTGGCATGCAATATTTGGACATGTTATTATCAGGTAATTCAACTTTCCAAAACCACTTATATTCTGTAGGATCTTCAAATGTCTCACCATGTTATGTAAGTTGTAAATTTAAGAGTCATTGAGGTACTATATAGTTTAACTTCCAATTTTCCTGTCTCAGTAAGTAAGTCAAGTACATATTTCCTTTGAGAGGAAAATTTCTCTCTTACTTTGAATACCTCAACTCCTAAGAAATATATTAGTGCTCAAAATATTTTGTCTAAAACAAAGAGTAAAGAAAGGATTTAAGAGATAAAATCCTGGTAGTATCATTTCTAGTAATAAAAATGTCACTATATATGCTAATAATAAAATCATGTTAGCTCCAAACTATCCATAAAATATAAAGTGACCTGACTTACTTTTTTTTTCAATCCAAATGCTCTAATTGATTTAATATAATCTTCAAACCAGGCTCGATGACTTTGTTTCAAACTAAACAGAGATTTCAGAAGCCGATAAACTTTTCCATTCTCCCCTTAAGCTACAAACCCTAGAGGTTGCTTCGTATAGACTTCTTCCTAGAGATCACCATACAGAAAAGCATTTTTTATATCCAACTAATGCAAAGGCCAATTTTGAGTAGCTGCTATAGATATAAATAGTCTGAGAGATGCAAGCTTAGCAATAGGAAAAAAGTATCGAAGTTGTAAGTACAATATGTCTGTGCATAACTTTAGCAATAATGCGAGCTTTCAGATGAGCAACTAATCCATGATAATTTACTTTGACTATAAAATTTACATCTGATAGCCTTTTTTCCTGGATGTAAATATACCAAGTTTCAAATCTTTCCTGGAGGTAAATGTAACAAGTTCTAAGTGCCATTGTCTTGTAAAGCATTCATTTTCTCTATTATAGCATTACGTCAACTAGAATAAGATAAAGCTTAATTAATGATCTTAGGAAAGCAGATGGAATCAAGTGCTTCATCGAGGTATAGGAGGCTATGAAGGTAAGAGTTTTGGAAAGTCAAAAGGCTCTAGAGTTTTATAGTAAAGGAGGTAAGAGTTTTAGGGTTTTATAGGCAGAAAAGAGGTTTTAATGATTTGGACTTGCTCTGATACCATGTTAAAGATAATATTAAAAAATTTAAATTGAGGGCCTAGTTTAATCTCAAGACCCTTATAGCCTTTTGTATAATAGTAAGAATCAATTTCTTTAGGAAAGTACCAATTATATAAGGAAATTTGATCTTAGGAATAAACAAGAAATCATATAAATCTAACTTTTTTTTTTCTAATATAGGTATGAATTTTCCTAATAGTAACTATTGTGATGACCTCACTTTCACCCATTTAGTGTAGTCAATTGCTGTAAGTAAGGATATCATTTATCTTGTAGTAGAGGGGAAAGGACTAATTATAACAACTCCTAATTAAGCAAAGGGAATCAGATGCAAAAATGGTGAATAAGGAACAACAAATTCTTTGACACCTATCGTATGTTCTCTTAAAGTCTTGAGCATATTTTGACAATGTTGGCTAATAATATCATTATTTATCTTGTGAACCAGATTACATGCATTTAATGTGCACCAGTTGAACTCGTATGGCACTCTTCTAAGGTTTAATTACAAAAAATATTAAACTTTCATCAAATTTTCAATTATAGCCCGAACTTTAAAAAGTAGCAATAAATTACATAAACTTTCAATTTTTTTAATTCTATCCCGACGTTAGTGCTTCTGTTATCCTTGCTGATGTGGCAATGTCATGTGTCCAGGGACTCTCATTAATCAGAAACGTCAATGAAATTAGCAGAAGTGAGTTAGATTATTGAAACGACGTCATTTCATGATGATATTAAAACGTCGTCGTTTCAAGAAGCGACTGGTGATTGTATTCGTCATCTTTTTTGGCAAGAGGGTGTATCATAACCCGACCTTTACTCACAATTACTCGACGATCATAGCTTCCACTAGTGTCATCCTGCTTGTATGTGGTTCCTCTTTTTTTTCTTGATTCCTCGTATCACTTTTTGAAGGAAAGTACGTAATGGTTTATTGTTTTGTGGTAATTATAAAGGGAATAATCGATTTTTCTTTGTATGGTATGTGAAGTCTAACTCCTTAGTGGGTGTTTATGGATATTGTGAGTGGGTGAGTTGTTGTCATTGCCCATATCTCACCCAATTTCTAGCAATTGACCGATCCAATTGAATTGATGGGTTTGTCAAAAAATGGTTATTAATTGGATTTGAATTTATGCTTGAATTGGTGGGTGAGTTGTTGTCATTACACATGATCTTCTTTTTACAATTTTCCAGAAATTTCTCATAAAACAAATAGAACCAAACGACCTGGGTTTGCCAAAAAATGGTTATTAATTGAATTTGAATTTATGCTTGAATTGGTGGGTGAGTTGCTATCATTGCTCATATCATTCCTTACGTTTTTCCAAAAATTTCTTGTAAAACAAACAGAATCGAATAACCTATATCGATTCAAACTGTAGACGATATACCCAAGTTACAAAAGTTAACCAAACCTATAATATAACATTCAAAAAGCAATTATTGCTAAAATTCTATAACGATGGAACAAACAACAACTTTTCCAAGCGACTATCTTTTTTAGCCAACCAAGGTAAACCATTTAGACTCCAAAATTCTAGTCTCTCAAAGTCAAAATCAAGTCTACGATACCCAATAGTCAGGCGATCGGTAAATGAAACCCAGAAGAGAACTTCAACACACGTCCGACATTATGGACTATAAAACACAAAGCTTTATCTCCTTCGATTTTGATTCTTAAACAGCAAGTTTTAGGCGGTGTGAAGAGAGATGATTTAATCTTCTTGAAACGACATCATTTAGTGTCATTATGAAAAAATGTCGTTTCAATAATCTAACTCACTTATGCTAATTATACTGACGTGTCTAATTAATGAGGGTCCCTGGACACATGACACTACCACATCAGCAAAGATAACTGAGGCACTAACAGCAGGTTAGAATTAAAAAAATTGAAAATTTGGACATTTTATTGCTACTTTTTAAAGTTCGGCTTATAATTAAAAAATTGATAAAAGTTTGAGATTTATTTTGTAATTAACCCTTCTTTTAATATATAGAAGGCTTTATCTTTTTTTTTAGATAGTACAAATATGACAATGTATAAGAATTGCAATATAATTACTTGTCAATTACAGATTTTTTTAGCAGGTTGGCTTCCTTTACGTTACTTAGAAATAGTTCTCTTTGGATGTATTGATGTAGCGCTAACATCTATTCTTCCTTTTCCCCCTCAATATGGAGTTATTGCATCTCTTCATAACCTTATTCACATTTTCTCCCAATAGACATTCAGTAGATACTCGTCCTAGGACTTATTTTTATAAAAGAAGGTCTACAACTATGCTCTGTTCTTGAATATGAGTTCAATATTTGTATTCATTCCTAGCATCAATTGTACATGTGCGGTATAATATTTTTTTATGGATTCCTTGTTTACTTTATAGGTCCCTTTGAGCTGACTTACCAGTAACTGGTAGTTAGAATAAATCATAAAGGTTTCAAAATAGAAGTGAGTTGTTATTCTTATATGTAAAATAATGTTTCATACTTCGCTTCATTATTAAAAATCGTATGGGTCTTGACATACCTAATCTCTAGCTCGTACAACCGCTAAATTAGCAACCATGTGCCACTACTCACTTCAACTTATGAACTTTTGTACCTTATTTTAAGAACTGAGGTGTTGGGTCATCACGAAACCTAAAAAAATTTCATATAGAAACGTTAAACATTCACTTTTTAGCTTCTAGGATGGTAAAATTGCACAAATTTAATCTAATCTTAATTTTTTAGCAAAATACAAGTAAGACTATACTATTTCACAATATCCAAATAAACTCTAAATTTACAAAATATTTAAAATAAATTTTGAGTTGATAAAAATTTAAATAGAATTAAGTCTTGTCTATTACATATTCCACTAATTTTGACCTGGTATAAGTTTACTATTTTTATTAAATAAATATGTACCATTGTGTGAGGTAAGTAGTAGTGACAAAATAAGACCTACATGTACTCCAATTAAACTTAACATAATATAAGTTAATTACTATTCTTCATGGTTCTGAATATCATGTAATTGCCTAAAAGCGGTTCCAGGAGATCCTAGCATAGGGCCTTTTTGTGATGAAATCGCTTACCCCTTCTTTAAGTTTCAATAAATCCTTATTAAGATTTAAATAAGCTTATAATCTTCTCCTATTTGAAGCAATTGAGAACCGTTGATATTGCAAATAGATAACAAGAAGAGATAAGAAACTCAGCCTCTCTCTCGTTGTCTTCATATTTACTGTAATATCTCTGTTTAACAGAAGACAATTAAGCACATGGTAGTAATATAAGGCTGTCTATCAGTAGCTACGTTCTTGGTCATCGAGAGTGGTGGAGTGGCTATTACAACCAAGAAATCACCACCTCTCTATACCGCCAAAGTGGTGTCTTCTAGAACACTGAATTAGAGTTGTTGCTAGCGGTCGACGAAGCAATGCGTACCCTATCTTATCTGCTTTATTTCTTTGATCATCACTTTTGCCATCTTTTTGCATAGAACTTTGGATATTACCATATAAAAAGATATATCTGCATAGGAATGATAAATACGTAAGCTGACATTTATATTTAGTTTTGAGCCTCTTTTTTTTACCTCTTCTTGGTCTGATGTCGATTGATGAGTGCATTTCGGGTGATGTTGGAGAATTGGAAGTTACTGTATCATATCACTTAAAATTGTTTGCGCGTTAATTTTGGTTGGAGAAATCTGGATGCCTATGTTGTTTCTCTTTCTTCAGGTATCAATGGATGCTAGAAATATCCAAACAAGAAAAATGTCTCATACGTTTTTTCATATTTGAACCAAAAAATAAGGTAGGAAACCAGCATATGCAACAAACAAGGAGAAATTAGTCAATAGGCTCCTCATTACTGAGATTTTAAGTTCACTAGTTCGTGTATGCAAATTTCAATAATTTACCCAAAAATTTTCCGCAACTTCACAAAGACTCGAGCAGGTGCTTCAATACCATAAAGTCTACTCTACATGTTTTGTTAAGATGTTGCAGAACCATGGATCAAGAACAAAATAAATGCTGCAGACCTAAACTATAACTTGTCAATCGACATGATATTCCTGGTACCGTCATTCACCAATGTCAGGATGAAAAGACTCTTCTATGTAGAGGATCTCCTTAACTTCCTAAGTTATATTTCCTAGCTTACAAACAGAGAGATACAGAGGCATTTGAGCATATGGTGGTATCATCTCTGTTGGAGAAGTACTAGCCATTTTCTACCCTGAGGAAACAAATCTGTTACATTGATTTTTTAAAACTTAATCAAGTTCTAATGGTGTGTTGTAGCAACAACGCACATCCCTTGATTTCTCCTCTTATCAAATCAACCATAACAATGTTGGTTATGAAAACCAGTCATGAAGCTAGACTAGTGTTAGACCCCCTACATTGTGATATCGAAATCGTGTTCGCATTGACGAGGTTTGACCAGTGTTCGACACGTGGAACAACGGAACAAGGTAAAAGGACTTGCGAGGAGGCAAGGACAAAATGGGGCAATGTCAAGCGTTGGCATGCATTGGTGCACATTGGCAGAAATCTTTAACAAGAAGCAAGATTCAGATGCGAGACCAAAAGAAGGCTTGAGACGAACCTCGAGTGGAAAGTTAACTAGATCACATGCATGACGGGAATATGCGAGAGTTCCAAGGTTACTTAGCAAGTAGATCAAGCATGGTACAAATTTTGGGAGAGTTTCGGACCTTGTACAAGCTGACTTAGCTAAGGCTAAATTCTTAATGGACTAAGGACTTAGGGTGTGCTCAAGTGGATGGACTACGGCTAATGGAGTTAGCATAGGTAAGCATTGAATCGGACGAGTGTGCTATTGGCTTGGATGACTCATCATCAATGAATAGAGATGAGGAGATCTTGGATGATGTAGCAGATAACATCACAGTGGACGGACATAAACTTTAAGAGATAAAGATCATGTGAAAGGATCATCTGAAGATAGAGGAGATCTTTGTGGATATGGATAATCATTCCTAGATAATGTAATCTTTTATCTTGTTATTGTGATGTAGCTTAATCCTATTAGATAGAGTCCTAATTAGATGAGGATGTCATCTATTGGTTAGTTTGAGGTAATTTGATAAGGATAAGATTATGATCTTAGCTACTATAGTTCTAATAGGATTCTAACTTAGTCATCTAGAGATGCCCATAAATAGCTCATTTGAGCTTTGCTGTCATAATCAAGAGGAGAATGTTGTGAGACATCGAGATTGAGAGAGTATTCCTTTTTATATTTTGAGAGAAGTAATGAAGATTGACTTTTAGTTGTATCTCTTTCTCTTATTCTTATTGTTGCCTTTTCTATTCTAGTGCTTCTGTCAGAAAGTTAAACACTGTGAGGGTCATGAGGCTTTCAAGAACTAGATTGTTGGTCGATGATCACTTAAGAAGGCTGAGTCTTACTTGGAAGGACCTAAGTAAGATTTCCATGCAAAGGAGTAGGCACGTCTTACGGATAAGTTTGGTGTTGAAGGAAAACCTTTGTAACAGCTGGTATCAGAGCCAAATTTCGAGATGGCGGGAGACAATCGAGTGGAGGCACTCATTGGGTCGATTCCTCAAGGGGAGGAAGAGGTGACTTTTTACAACACTCGATTTGAGATGTTGGTGGCACGAATCCAACAGTTGCAACATCAAATTGCGGAGCTGATGAAGGCACAGGAGAATTCTAGATTCAAGATCATGATCCTAAGGTGTGTCGTTGCAACGCAGGATGTTGAGCGTGCTTAAAGCATTTTGGAGAAAGTGCGAGAGCCACAAGTTTTCGATGGCAAGCAAAGTGCTAAGGAGCTCAAAAATTTCTTGTGGGATATGGAACAATACTTTGTGACGACAAAGGTTTCTAACTCAGAGAAGGTGTCGATCAAGTATTTGGTGGAGGATGCAAAGTTGTGGTGCAGAACGAGAACCTCCAATGACATCAGTGCGGGTAGACCTCCCATCGACACTTGGAAGAAGATGAAGAAGGAGCTAACAACAAGGAAAAAGGACTTGTGAGGAGGTAAGGACAAATAGGACAATCTCAAGCGTTGGCATGCATTGGTGCGCATTGATAGAAATCTTCGTCGAGATGCAAGATTCGAATGCGAGGCCAAAAGAAGGCTTGGGACATACCTCAAGTGGAAGGTTAGCTGGATCACACATATGACGGGAATATGCGAGAGTTCCAAGGTTACTTAGCAAGTAAATCAAGCATGGTGCGAGTTTTGAGATTCGGACCTTGTACGAGCTGACTTGGTTAAGGTCGAGTTCTTGATGAACTAAGGACTTAGGGTGTGCTCAAGTGGATGGACCATGGCTAATGAAGTTGGCATGGGTAAGCATTGAATCAGACCAGTGTGCTATTGGCTTGGATGACTTATCATCAATGGATAGAGATGAGGAGATCTTGGATGATGTGGTAGATAAGATTATAGTAGATGAATATCAACTTTAAAAGATAAAGATCATGTGGAAGCATCATCTGAAAATAAAGGAAATCTTCGTGGATATGGATAATCATTCGTAAATAATGTAATCTTTTATCTTGTTATTGTGATGTAGTTTAATCCTATTAAATAGAGTCCTAATTAGATGTGGATGTCATCTATTGGTTAATTTGATGTAATCTGATAAAGATAAGATAGGATAAGATTATGATCTTAGCCAATAGAGTTCTATTAGGATTCTAACTTAGGGGGTGCTTGGTTAAGGGGTATAAGAATAAATCAATGGGAATGGAATGAATAATAGAGGTTGGTTGGTTATTATGATTGATTGAATAGTTTTTTCATACCCAAGTTTTGGGTAATGATCCATACCCTCCATATATGGGAGGAATGAGTTTGATTCCTACTAACACTAATATTTTTTAATTTTTTAATTAAATATAATTAAAATATAATTTATTAA
>JANQAP020000172.1:1718150-1733072 GCA_026874005.2 Erythroxylum coriaceum
TCCTAACACTCCCCCTCAAGCTGAAGCATACATATCATAAGCTCCAAGCTTGTTACATATGGGTTTCAACTGAGACCAAGTTAGCAAGTTGATCTTTTGACTTGACATGTAGTGTCTCAATCAATCCTTCTTGAAGCCAAAGTGACAATCCACCTCAATGTGTTTGATTCTCTCATGAAGGATTGGATTTGAGGCAATATGAATGGCTGCTTTATCATCACACATCAACTTCATTGGAGCGAAATGCTCGAAACCAAGTTCCCCAAGAAGATGCTTCAACCAAATCAACTCACATGTAGTATACGCCATGGCCCTATACTTAGACTCAACAGTAGAACGTGCAACAACTGACTGTTTTTTACTTTTCCATGACACCATCTTTTCACCCAAAAATACATAGTAGCCTGAAGTAGACCGTCGGTCATAAAAGTCTGCCCAATCTGCATCTGTATACTGTTGAATCCAAATGTGTCCATGATTTTGGTAAAGAAGACCTTGCCTTGGAGAGCCTTTCAAATATTTCAAAATTTTAATAACTGCATCCCAATGACTAGTTCGCAGAGATTCCATAAAGTGACTCACTACACTTGTAGCAAACAAGATATTTGGACGAGTAGCAATCAAATAATTCAGTTTACCGACAAGTCTTCGATACCTACTTGGATCTTCCAACTGCTCTCATTTATTAGCATTAAGTTTCACATTTGGTTCCATGGGGCTATCAACTGGTTTTGTTCCCAACAAACTTGTTTCCTCTAGAAGATTGAGGATGTACTTGCTTTGAGATAGCTAAATTCCCATCTTCAACCTTGCTATCTCGATACCCTGAAAATATTTTAGTAAACCAAGATCCTTTGTTTGAAATTTGGTCTATAGGAATGACTTTAAAGATTTGGATTCCTACTTTATCATCTCCTGTAATAACAATGTCATAAACATAAATGATCAAAAGAATTTTACCAACCTCAGAGTGACGATAAAACATAGTGATCCACCCCACATCGATGCAGGCAAAACTTCATAACCACTGTACTAAAGTGCCCAAACCAAGTTCTCGGTGACTGTTTTAGACCACACAAAGATTTGTTAAGGTGACAAACTAAAGCAGTCTCCCCCTGAGTAACAAAACCTGGTGGTTGCTCCATAAAAATAGTCTCTTGAAGATCACTATGAAGGAAATCATTTTTCGCATCAAGTTGATGAAAAGGCCAATTATGGGTGGCTGCCAGTGCAATGAAAACAGGAACAAATGTTAATTTGGCTAGAGGAGAAAAGGTTTCAGTATAATCCATATCATACACCTGTGTATAACCCTTAGCTACCAAGCGAGCTTTTAAGCGATTAATCGTGCCATTAGAATTGACCTTAACATTGAACACCCAATGACAACCCACAGTTGTCTGACCATGTGGAAGAGTAACTAAGCTCCATGTATTACTAGCTTGCAAAGCCAACATCTCTTTTTTCATGACACGTTTCCATCCAGGATGATCCAAAGCTTCTGAAACAGACTTAGTTACAGGTATAGAAGACAAAGTGGATACAAAAGTAGCATATCACGGTGATAATGAATAGGGTGAGATGTATAAGTCCTTCCTTTATGGAGAGTAATGGGCCAATCAAGGTCATCATGGAGTTGAAGATGGAGAAGACAATGGTGACGAGCGTGAATCGTAGTCATACTTCATGATGAGTGCGTCGAGTATAAACCTACAAATCAAGGCGAGATAGACGTTCCAAAGGAGTAGGATTAGTGTCAGGAGCAACGTAATTGGGAATTGTTTGGGAAGGAACAAAAGGAATTGGTAGACACTCATCAGTGTTAGTAGAGACAGACTACGCATCAGAAAATTATGGTGTGTCTTTCAAAGAATGTAACATCAGAGGATACAAAAAACTAATTCAACGAGGGGTTGAAACATTCATACCCTTTTTGCAAATGAGAGTTCGCGAGAAAATTGCACTTTATAGCTTTTGGATCTAACTGTTGAGCAAAACAAACACAACCGAATCCTCGAGGATCAATGGAAGAAGGGTCTTGATAGGGAAAGAGAATTGAGAATGGAGTCTTACCCATTAACACAAAAGATGACATTCGATTAATAAGAAAACATGCAATGAGTACAACATCTAGCAGAAACTTTTGGGTACATTTATGTGGATTAAACAGTATGTTGGATTTTTTGCTCAGCTACCCCATTTTGTTGAGGAGTGTGTGGGCAAGAAGATTGATGCTGAATACCTTGTTGTTTCAAGTAGTTGGAGAATGAGCTAGAGAAATATTCTTTAGCATTATCACTACGTAGAATATTGATTCAGGAATTAAACTGATTTTGAATTTCAGTACAAGAAGAACAAAATGTAGAGAATAGTTCTGAACAACCTCTCATTAGATATAACCAAGTTATTTGAGAGAAATCATTAATAAAAACCAGCAAAATTGAAATCCTAACCTAGACTTGACATGACTCGGACCCCAAATACCTATATGGATTAACATAAAAGGTTTTTCAATTCTTTTATTTACTTGAGTGAAAAACAAAGTATGATGATGTTTGCCAAACTGACACTACTCACAATTTAAACTAGAAATAGAATCTAACCCCGACATTACTTTCTTGAGATTTTCTAATGATGGATGACCCAATTGACTATGGATATCAATGAGAGGGATTGACATTGGGCATGTGATGGATAATTGCAACTTCTAAAATAGTACATTTCATTTGATTCACGCCCTTCTCCAATTGTCATCCTGGTCTTCAAATACTAGATAATGACATTATCATGGTAGAAGCATACAGAACAATTTAGTTGTTTAGTCAATTTGCTCATAGACATAAGATTGAAAGGAAAGTTCTGTACAAATAATGTGAGAGAAAAACAAGGATGAGAGGATTCGACACCTTTAATGGTGGCAGTAGATCCATTAGCAATAGTAAGTTTATCATCATGAGAGGCAAGCAACAGAAAGATATGGTTAAAGTTGGTTATTTTACCTGAAATATGATCAGTGGCACCATAATCTAGTACCTATGAGTGTTTTTTAGGGATAGATGAATAATAGGTGGTTGGGTTACCTTGATGAGCCACTTATGCCATAAAAGAAGACGATGTCTACTAAGCTCACTAATACTGCAGATACTTAGTATACTCATCCTGAGATAAAGTAACTGACGATTGTGAAGTTAAAGCCGAAGAATGTTCTTAAGAGATGCAATTTAAGCAGCTCACAAATGGGGATATTTATCCCAACATGACCTTTCATCACGTCCGCGTTTATCACAATATGTGCAATGGAGTCGTGAGCCTCTACCACGTCCTACTCTACCACCAATGTCCTCCTCGACTTCCACCATGACTTCCTTCAACTTTCAGAACCAAATTATGCTGCAAGTGCTGACCTATTAGAGTTATTCTCTAGTGGATTTGCCTTAGTTATAGAGCGAGAGAGTTTGGAATATACTTCAACTAAAGATGGAAAGTCTACTCCTCCCAAGATTTGTGCGCGCACAGGCTCAAATTTTGGGTTTCAATCTAGCCAAAAATGTTATAGTCATCAGGTGCTCTCTTTGAATCTGCATCTGTTTAATATCAGATGTGATCGTTAGTAGAGAATTCAACTCCTCAAATGCACGTCTCACTTTCCCAAAGTATTCAATCAAACTTCCCTCCTGTTTGGACTGAAATAAGTCAACAGAAATATCATACATGCGAAGCTTATTACTGGAGTAAAGAAGCCTAGCATAGTTCCAAGCTTGCTTACAATTGCTAACATGGGAGGATAGGATTGAGATTTCAGTTTCCATAGGATCAAGAAGAATATGTAGTAATTGTGCCTTATTAGCTTGCCAATTTTCTAGTATTTTTTGATCAGTTGGGGGATCAGATGTAAGATGTGACAACTTTCTTTGACCTCTAAAGAACAATTCTACATTCTTAGACTAGAAAGAATAGTTATTATCGTTGAAACACTGTTTGGTGATTCACAAAGTTAAGGAACCCATTGTCGGAACACTTGTCAATGCTTTACTACTGGAATCTGACATCTCCCAGGTATATCTGACAGAATTCTTGGCTAAGCGAACACTAGTGACACTACTGACGATGTTCCAAAACATATAAAAGACTTTACTACTATCAACATACCCATTTTTTGGTTAGTTTTGACATAAAACAGGACCAAAACTCCATTTAGGACAAAGAGGTGAGTTGACACATCAAGCTACCGTCGCCGGAGGTCGCCAGATGACGACCCGTGATGCCCACACGCTAGCGAGTAGGTGATTTTCCGGCGACATTGCCGGTATTGGTGGTCGTTGGCACCTCCTAATTGCTTCTATGTATTTGGCTTTTGGTTTTGGTAAGTGGAGATAAGTGTTTTGGATAGGTTAGAAGATGTTGGGGTTTTACGGTAAAGTAGATTTTGAGGTTTGGAAATTAACTCTACTCCAATACCATGTGAAAATTAAAGAATAGTTAATTGAGGGCTTTATAATAACTCAAGACTCTTGTAGCCTTTATATAGAACCAATTACGCAAGGAAAAGATCTTAGGAATAAAGAGAAAATCACACAACAAAGAGGAGATCATACTTTTCCTAATATAGATCTTCCCTAACGTCTAATATAGATCTTTCCTAACATGATGCTCTATTGTTGGCTTTCTACCCACACCACCAAGGTTTGTTTATTTTGAACATGTATATATGTCATGCTATATGGAATTGGGCATCCCATATCTTTCACACTGCCCCACTTACATCTTTGATGTTATCTGTGTTATGATGTTCAGAGCAAAACATGTTGGATGTTATGGTTACATACAGCCACATCATTTTCTACAAAAGATGAAATTTTTTTATCTATCTAGACTGCTCTACTGAAGCTCACGAACCTGATATGTGATAATTAAGTAGTACTGCTCACAGCATCCAACCCAATTTATCATGAGGGGACAAAGCACATAGAAGTGGATTGTAACTTCATTTGCAAAAATGTAATATCCGAAGTATTAGTCACAGATTGTACAGTTTTTTGATGTTGTACTTAACGACTCATGAACTTGTAGACCTATTGTCTCACAATTGATCCACTGATCTTTTTGGGAAACATCTTAACCCTCCCCTCCCACCTGTGGTATAAAGGAACAACTGATATTGCCCATTCCTTTTTCTGATCTGATTTTGATTGAGCAAAAAGTTGGGTAAGTCGGGATTTGGGTGGAGTGGAGACTGCAATTGTTTTATGTTTCAACATCTGGAACCATATTATGATTGTGACATTAAGGATTTATATGTTGGAGATTCTGTGTTCTAAAATTATGGGATTTATATGTTAACTTTGTGTATTAACAATGTACATCTTGCGTATCGTTTTGATTTTTAAAGGTTAGAAGTGAATTTTTCTGGTGTTATCTTGATACTAGCAGATAAATTTTTGAGGTTGATGTCTCAAGTTAGAGTAATGGTTATCTTCACATAATCTCGTTCAATTCAACTAGATGATTCCTTTTTTCCTTGCTTCATAGGTCTACCATGCTATATAAAAAGATCTGATCTGCTTTACAGAGGATATGTTCATTATTGTATAGCTCTTTTTTTGTTTTCTAAAATGGATTTAGAGTTCATGGAAAATTCCTGCATCATGGTGTTATTGAATTTGTGTAACTCATGTTTTTTCCTTTTATAGACAGACTATCCTGACAATTGGAAGCCGACAACTTTGATTTTGCAACGGTCATGCTACCAAATCAAGAACAGTAGTGAAGAAATTCTCATAAAATCAGAGATATTCTCAAAGAACTTGTCGGTTTGTCCTTTACTTTTCATCCTTTTGTGCTTATTCTTTTTCTACTAGCCTTTTCTTCATCTTCAGCTCATTTTCTTTGCTTCCAACAAGTAGAAACTTTTTTTGGGCCTCTGGTGAAACTGTATTAACTATATACATTAAACAGTTAGCTAAATATTGGGAGCTCTTTGATCTTGATTAGCTCATAATTATCATTTTCACGTGATCTAAAGAAGTTTTTTGGGCAAATCTTTATTATTTACGCCAATTCCTCATCTGACATGACAAATCAGGATTGTTTTCTTTTTAATTCTTATATATTCCAAAAGCACTTCCACTTTAGGGTTGTTAATTTACAAGCATGCATCCGCAGCTTCTTGTCTTTGAACTTTTCATACTTTCATGTTCTTGATATATGTTGATTTGTTACAGATCAAAATTCCTTCTGGCCTGTCAGCACAATTTCTTCTGTCATGTTCTGATGGATCTTCTCATCCTCTCAGTGCATATACCGTTAGGTCAGTGTTACTCGATTAAACTTTTGTGACATGAGGATAAACCGTCACCAATGTTTTGGATTGTACCGATTTTATGTGTTGGGGCTGTTGTGACAGAGAGTGAAAATATGACCAATGTTTTTGCTTTACTTGATTCTTAAAGTGTATTTGCTAGCAGTGGATGGTGCACTGCATGAGTCATCAATGGCGAGTGAAAATACAAGTAAAGAGAATGGTGAAATGGTTAAAAATGTCCATGATCTTTGTATAATAATTGTTGCTTTCAACTTCAGTTAATTCAGGCACAATATGAATGATACTTCACGCTAACATTTTTCATGATCAATGAAATTTCTGTGACAGACAAGTAGATGAAAGGACTAGTTCTCATTTTTTTTCCCCTTTACTTGTTACTGATCTACCTCTTCTACAATTAAGCAGCACGGTTAAACTTGTCTAGAGCTTCCGTAATGCTCTCTTGTGGCTCACATGATTTGTTTCTAGTATATCATTTTACTTTTATTGCATAAGTTTACACCTTAAGTTGGACAAAGAAATTGTACTTATTTTGTGAAACTTGAAGCATGTTACTCTCAGTTCTGATGAACTATAAATAAGTTGGAGATTATTTTGAGTTATGAAAATTTTCTTGTAGAATGCGAGATACTGTTGTGTTGACAATGAGGATGTTCCAGAGCAAGGTAATATTTTTCTTTTCTTCAAGTCTGCTTGAGAAAATTTCCAGCTTTGCAATTGTGCATGTGAAAAAGCTTTTTTGCTCTTTAACTTACATAGTTGCTCTTTCTGTGAAGTTGGAACTCAACAGATATATTTGCAAAATTTATTGTCATATATTTTTTTTATTTGGCATACGCAAACATTTTCCGATGTCATTAGATTGGACAGTTATTCAATGCTGCTGCTTCCTTTCTAAATCAACTTTTTAAGCAGTAATTGAACAATATCTGTAGATTTTCCACTTCTATATGAAAATTAAAGGTCATCAAGTAAACAGTAACACTACTATTAAAATGGACTCAATGCAATTGTGATCCATGGTTTTGTAAAGTAGCAACGGATGATTTCCTCAAATCAAAATTGTTAACGAAATGAAAACACGTGTTTTTAAAATAAAATGTGCAATTTCTATAACAAAAGCTATATATTTCTCTGTTTTCCTTTGGAACTTATGTTTTCTATTGTTAGGTTAATCTTCCATATTAATCATCGTTGATTTCATGGTCTAGTTTACAAATTTTCAATAATCGTCTACCTTGTAAAGCACTATATGGTGAAAAAGCAGTTGTATTCAGTATACTGGGAAGATATACTATTCGGCATTCATAAATTGACAATTCAAACAGTAGATGCTATGGTAGATTTAACCAGAATCATAATACTGGTAAAACTTTGTGTAAGATATCCAAGTGTATTCCTTCCCCAGTTTGTATAGCTGAGCACTTACAGGTATCAGTCAGTGTGCAAAGAAGAATATTTGTTTTTATGTAATATGTCACTTATTTTTCTGTTTGGAGGTTGGTGGTGGCCTGTTTTTTTTGTATAAGAGTTACATTGTTTTGATTGTCCCTGTGTATGTGTTGTACCAAACAGGCCTTGGATGAAAGAAGAAGAGATAAAGCCTAGAACCAAGAAACTGTCAAATAATTTATTACAGTGACTTTAGCCACTATTCTTTCTTGTAGAAGTTGAGAAGAGAATAAACATGTCCAAACGTCCGACTCCCTACTTCATCGACTATAGGAACGACATTTTTAGTTTTCTTCAGCGTATCTTGTGGTGTCATTTATATACATACATACATACATATATACCCATTGGAGACTTTTCATGGTGGATTTTACAATGTTATATTATAAATCTCTGTAGCATTTGTAGTTTCTGACAACGTTGTCTCATTGTAAGTCCCAGTGAAATTTTGTTTAACAGATTTCTGAAGAATAAAGGAGTTTATCTCATGTTGTTTATGTTCCATGAATGGGTAATTTCCTCTGAACAAGCTTGGGGATATTTCTTTGGATTCATCCGCTACTTAGTGAAGGTATTCTTTTGTCAATAATCATCATCATTATTGAGTACAGGGAAGAGTAACTGTAGGTCTTCAGAAAACTTTTTGTTACGTGAACTGAATCCTATATAACCGCAAGGACACAGTGAACCCTATATAACCGCAAGGACACACGTAATAAGTACTAAAATGACTAGAAATTGAATATGTGAATGTAAGATCATTCTTGCCTGTGCCACAAAAATCTTATCTAATTGGTAATTGTCTATCTTGGTACGCCTATTACAAGTTATGGTGCACCCAATGACTAACTAGCTGATGTTTGGTAACAAATCACTATTAATAATAATTTATGACGAGTGATGTCTTTGATCAGACAAACTATCAGAAAATCGACTGCGATGATGGTTGATCTGGGTCACATCTAGGGAATAATTATCAATTCATTAGGCGGTTCTCGAATCCTATGAGTAGAGCTGGACCTGTAATTTTTGTATATTTTGTATGCACATAATAAAATGCAGAAAACGCACAGGTTAGCTTGTATGCGGCTGAAATAGGACACAACCATGCATCAGGCTGTAAAACTTCATCCTAAATACAACTAGTGATGTGTTTTGCATGACTAAGGTCTTTCTACTAATATGTTAGAGAGGCAAAAGACCCAATTTTCTTCTATTAGTAGCGCGCAACACAATATTATGCTTTTTATGCTTTCTATATTTATCATCGGGTAGTACTTGGGAACGACAAAGTCTACAATAGACGTCTCTTCAAAAAAAAGAAAAAAAAAGGCTACAATAGACGCAAAGTCTATTCTATATTTCTATTCCATTCCTTGGGAACTACACAGTGCTGTGCACAAGTACACGAACGGACTACGGAGAACTTCTGGACCAATAAGATGTCAGATCGACTCATGTGACCATTTCCTCTCAAGTTAGTGACCAATTCTTTGAACTTGGCACAATCCTATTCCTATCGCTCCGGTTGGTTGAAAATATGGTGACTTCCACAGGAAATGCAAAGAGGGCAGTGACCAATACTTTACCAACCAACTAAGCTTGGACGGTACTACATCACCAACTTCGACGAATAATCACTCTATGATGTGATATAAAATCCGCAATCCCAACAAGTATAGTCAACCAACCATGAAAGAAAAAAAGTCCAGAAAAACAAAAAAAAGCAAAGACCACACATACAGATACAATGGTACAATAAAAAAAAAAAGAAAAGAAAAAAAGACTAAAGAAGAATAAAGAAGGGAAAGAAAGGGGAGTGACAGTGTGACACATCAACCTTCTATCTCCTCTGCTTTGCTTATCTTCCCATCTAAGCTCTTCCCCTCTTTTCCTACTTTCTTTTCCTTTTTTTTTCCCTTCCACTTTACTTTCTCTCCTCTTCTTTTCTCCTCCCCCTCCAGGAGATGTGGAAACATTAGCATTGTATCAGAAGTTCTGATTCAGATTTGAGCAGAGCTATCATGACTTCTGTTACCAGCCAAAATCCATGGCCACCATACGATGCATATAGAGACTGCTCGCAAGGGATTTGCAGCGTATACTGCCCCCAGTGGTGTTATATCATTTTCCCGCCTCCGCCACCTTTTAACATTGAAGATGATGGCTCTGGCACCGACTTTTCACCTCTCATTATAGCTCTCATTGGCATCCTAGCAAGTGCTTTCATATTGATTAGCTATTATACCATCATTTCTAAGTACTGTTGGAGGCGAGGCCAAGGAGACGGTATATTGGAAATGAGCGAAAATCGCGATCCAATCACTAGCGAGGCTTGGCAAGGTACCGGAAGTGGATTGGACGAGGTACTCATAAAGTCCATTACTTTGTTCAAGTACAGGAGAGGAGATGGCTTTTTTGAAGGCACGGATTGTTCTGTTTGTCTAAATGAGTTCCAGGAAAACGAGAGTTTAAGGTTGTTGCCAAAGTGCAGCCATGCATTTCATGTTCCTTGTATCGATACATGGCTAAGGTCTCACGCTAGTTGCCCACTTTGTCGCGCCAGTATTGTGTCAGCCAACATTTTGCCGCCACAACCAAACCAAGAAATTCCTACTCAAAGTTCTAACGCAATCTCACTTCATTTCCAACATCGAACTAATGATGCTGTTTCAGTTGTTCAAGATTCACAGTCGGGAAATTTTCGTGAAGAGTTTCTTCTTACTCTTGTTGTTGATGATGAAGTACCAAAGAATTCAACTCAAGATGTTGAATGTGTTGAGGGTACGGAACAACCTATTGACATTGAAGCTGGACAAGATCATACAAACCAGATGATAAGAAGGTCAGTCTCATTGAATTTTTCTGCGTGTCAAAGCCAAACTTCTATTGCCGATATATTGCGTGTAAGTGAAGAAGATGATAGTGATGACTATCAAGTAAGAGATTCAGAGAAGTACAGAGGTGGGATCTTGAATTTGGCTAGAAGTCCTCTGGCGATGAGGAGATCCATTTCAGCTGGAAGGTTAGTTTTCGCAAGGTTTGAGAGAGGTAGGAGTTCGGAGCAAATAGAGTATTTTCCTCGTGCTTTTGATGTATAAACAACAATCGTTTAGTCACAAGATTACACAGACTTGGCTCTATAATTTGAAGATCCTGACATTGTTTTCAATTCGTTCTTGTTAATTGCTCTGTGATCAACTTTTGTCCAAGTCCGTCATTATGTACAGACCAATTTTTTTCTGATTGTAGAAGAAAAAGACACCAAGTCGTTTAACACTAACAAGCGTATGCGAAGTGCTTACTGAATTTTGCTCCATATCAACTACTGTGGAGCGAAGCCAAATGTACACGTCTAATTAGACCTATCTCTCGCTGTTTCCTATGTAAAAGCACAAAATTCTTTTCTTTTGCTGTTGCTGTGGGTTGTTCCTTGACAGTCTAGATAATTATATATATCGAGAATCTGTGGGCTTAGCTAAACTGGCAATGGGAAATCATCGCTAGTTAGTATCAAGTTGGGAAAAGCTGTGGAAGCACAGGGGACTATTTACTAATGGCGACAATATGAGATGTTTTGTAGTAGCTGGCTTTGCCTTTGATAGTAAATTCTGCGAACTTCAGACTAGAGCAAAAGCTGAATCTGATGCCAATCTTCCCAACTTGACTCACCATTTTCTCTTTCCACTATTTATTTTATTTTAATTCATGAAATCATTTGCACCCTAACAAAAAATAATATCCCAAATTTCAAAAATAGACGATCTTAAATATTGTAATGAACATTGTCCTAAATTTGATATCAAATTTGATTTTAGTATAGTACATTATTGATATCGGATGATATCAAATATCTTTCTTGTAAGTTTTTAAAATTATAAAGTAGTCTTTAAATTTGATAAAATTATAAAATAGCCCCTCAATATATAGTATTTTATAATTTTTAATTTTACTTCAATCATGTATCAAGAAATCATATTAACATAAATTTGATTTACCAACTATCTTTTTATTCTTATTAATATTATTTTCACATATTTTTATATAAACAATGACCAAAATTAATAAAAGAAATAGTTCGTTTGATTCTAATATAAATATAAAACCTTTTTATAAAACTAGGGGTGGCAACTTGAAGGAGAAGAATACCCTATTTTATTAAAAAGAAAAGCGACAAGTATAGAACAGGGGGGCATGAACCTGACCTGTCCTGAAACAAATGGAGTTGACATTAACAAATAATCTAGCACTAGATGCCAATCATCAAAGGCTGAAAATTGAAAGAAATTACAAATTTCAATGTCGCTAATATTTATTACAATTAAATAGTTCTTATTGTTAATGAAGGCAAGCTTGACCTATCTAAAGTCAATATACCTCTCAAGGGACGAGGCATCAGTGATTGAGTGCTGTAGGTGATCAAACCCTCCAATGAACATTCCAGGTTTGCTAGGAAATTTGTTGCTTGATTTGCCTCTCTATAACAATTAAAACAACCATTCATAAAAGAAAACCTCAGCACCTCAGCTAACCAATCTGCCAACTTCCATGGAATTTGAGCTCTACCAAGGCACATGCCAACCAAAATTCTAGAGTCCAACTCGACTATTACCCGAGAATTGGGTAATAATTTAGCACAAAGCTTCAATCCTTGCAAAAGAGAATGTGTTTCTACTTCTAGGCTTGTAACATGTTGCATAGGGAACGTGAATGCCAATACACACATTCCCAACTCATCTCGAACAATCCCACCACCTCCAACTGGTCTTGGGTTTCCTCTCGATGAACTATCAGTATTCAGCTTCAAAAATCTCAGGGAGGGTTTACACTAACTCACTAGTGAAACCTTGAGGGGCAGAACATACCTTTCAATAGTCTCCACCACATTTTGCCATCGTTTACCTGAAATGGTTAAAGAAAGAGAATCTTGTAAAATATAAGAGATAGAATTAATAATCTTTGAGATCACCAAAGATATAAGAGGAGGCGATCCATCAAATTTTGTCGAGCTATGCATCTTCTAAATATTCTAGCTAATAAATGATGATAACACACGAAAGACCAGTCTCATAGCTGGATTGCCCCCAGCTAACCACCACCAAATTAACATATCTCTTTGCTGAAAACATGAATATGCTAAATCAAAAGACATATCGAAAAAACTCCAAAGGCGCCTAGCCCAATCACCAAGAAGGAAAACGTCGTCTAGAGATTCTTCGAAACCACTCTGACAGTAGTTGCATCTCAAAGGTCCAAGAATCCCGAGACTACGTAAGGAAATATTCAGAGGAAGTCTGTTTTTCCATCAATGCAGCATAAAAAATGATACTTTCAGAGGAATTCCTTTATGTCAAATATTACAAGCAATTATAGTTCGTGTGCCCACATCTTTAACATGGTTATAGGCAGAAGTCATTGAGAAGTCCCTAGTGGTGGTATCATTCTAGATGAGTTTATTACAAAGTGAAGAATACAATAATAAATTTGTTCACGAATATCTAGCATTCTTTTCCAAGTTTGAGAGCCCGTCAGTTTAGACTGAATCACCTCTGAATCGCCTCTAGTTCTATGCTTAGCTGCTAAGAAGGATGCCTATAAAGAATTGCTCACTAGATATCTCCACCACAACTTAGTCAAGAAGGCCAAGTATATGTCAGACAAACGCTGCAAACCCATACCATCTTCTTCCATTGGGCAACACATTGGTTTCCATACTATCCAATGATGCTTAGGCCCTTCTTCACCTACCCCCCACAAAAAATATGCAAATATTTTTTCTAATTTAGTCAAAATCCCTCGCGAGGGGTTTGCTGCAGTTAAGACATGCAATGGAAGAGATTGTAAAACTTATTGAAACAAATTCAGTCTTCCTCCCATTGAAAGTAGACTACTTGGCCAGTGACATATTTTTTGAGTGATGTTATCTCTAGTTTCTATTACTTTTAATTGCCTTCATATCTTGATTTTGATTACAAATTCTCATATTTTGATCAAAATGAGAGATGAATTGAGTGAAAATAGTGTGAATATTGCATGCATGTTAATTGGATTATTTCGTAAATTTTTGCATGAAAAATGAAAGTTCGTGTAAATAATTTTCATGAAAAGAAAAGAAAAACAAAGAAAGGTGGTGACTAACTTGTCACTACTGTGACAAATTAGTCATGGTGGTGACTAAGCTTATCACCACTGTGACACTTAAGTCACGGTGGTGACCAGCCCTCATGGGGGTGACAAACAAAGTCTCCCCCGTGAAATTTTTTCCTTTAATTCGACAACTTATTACGTGTCATCTACAGGAGGGATAGCTTAAAACTCTAGACCTAGGAGCATACTACAAATAAAAGGAGGAGGTGGCAACATACTAAACTATCTTTCATTTTATTCTTCACTCTTTACACATTTGGGGAGGAACAGAGAGAGATAGAGAAAGATGAGAGAAGAAGTGAAGAGAAAAGAGGGAGTCGGTG
Organism: Erythroxylum coriaceum; assembly: GCA_026874005.2. NCBI lineage: Eukaryota > Viridiplantae > Streptophyta > Magnoliopsida > Malpighiales > Erythroxylaceae > Erythroxylum > Erythroxylum coriaceum. The sequence continues at coordinate 1,732,395 of JANQAP020000172.1, forward strand.
AAGAAGAGAGAAACAAGGCAGAGAGCTGGAAGCAAAAACAAGCCTTCAACCATCTGGTGAGAACAAGCTAAAGTAAAAGGTGAGAGCTGAAAGAGGAAGCTTGAGAAAGGCAGGAGACCACCACGCCTCACTCATCCGATCCTTGTTTGCTTGATCTGTTATTCATCTATTGCACTGTTTCTGTTGTTTACTGAACTTAATACTTTAATAGCTTAACCGATTGTTATTTGATTTCTTTTTATAGGTCATTTAGTATTCACTATTTTATTGCTTTACTACTTCTGTTGACTGTAACATGGGACTGGAGTATATGGAGATGATGAACTGTTTTATTCTATGATGGGCTGATCTTTTTTTCTTAAGGATTAATGTAGCTATTTTAGTAAAATATGCATAATTGAGGGATTGTGTTGTTATCTTATGTTTGCTATAGTTTCTGAATTGAATGGACGTAATAGCATGATCAAACTTGCATCATTTTAGTATTAAACGAAGGACTGAGAGGAGAAGTTTAATGTGGAATAAGAAACTATAGACGCTTAGGTTAAGAATTATAAATATATTAATTTAAGCAGTAATTAGTAGTCGAGCTTCCATAATTAATGTTAAGTCAAGAGGACTTTACGATGATTAATTTTGATGACAATCAAATAATAATAATGTTAGAAACAAAAGAAC
>JANQAP020000172.1:1797285-1807379 GCA_026874005.2 Erythroxylum coriaceum
TAATAATAATAAAAAATAATAAGAAAATTAATTTTGTATAATAATAATAATAACAATAATAATAATAATAATAAGTAAAAAATTTATAATAATAATTAATAATAACAGCAATAGCAATAATTAATAATAATAATAATAATAATAATAATAATTACAAAATTTATAATAATTATTATTAATAATAATAACAATAATTAATAATAATAATAATAAGATAATTAATTTCGTATAATAAAATTAATAATAAAATAATAATAATAATAATAAATAATAATAGGTACAAAATTTATAATAATAATAATAGTAATAATAATAATAATAATAATAATAAGATAATTAATTTCGTATAATAATAATAATAATAAGTACAAAATTTATACTAATAATTAATAATAACAACAATAGCAATAATTATTAATTATTATTATTATATTAATAATCAATAATAATAATAATTAATAATTATTAACAATAATAATAATAATAATAATAAGATAATTAATTTCTTATAATAAAATTAATAATAAAATAAAAAATAACAATAATAGGTACAAAATTTATAATAATAATAATAATAATAATAATAAGATAATTAATTTCATATAACAATAATAATAATAATAATGATGATGATTATGAGTTTAATAATATAATTAAGAATAAAAAATTGCTTATGTGGGAGGAGTGGTATTTCCGGAAGTTGCTTATGTATTTTGTTTCGGAGACGGGAACAAGAAATTTTGTCCCTTAATTTTGGAAGGAACAAAAGTTTTATGTCTCTGTCATCCGAAGTCGGGATAAAAATAGGTGAAGACATCAAACAAATAAGTCGGGAATAAGACTTTTGTGTTCCTATCATCTATCTCGAGGATATGAACCAAACGCAGGGTTAAAGACAAGCGTCGTTTTTGCGTGGGCAATTAGGATTTTTAATGGACATTTGACATTAGGAGGGACTGGTGTCGAAACCACGGAGGGATTTACAATAATTTTCAAAAAGGAAGGACCATGATGATAATTTGTCAAGCTAATGTCATTTATTCACAAGAAAAGTCTTTCTACCTAACATTTTGATTCCCTCCCACTTTACAAACTAGTCGTTGTGCAATTTCTTTTCATTCTTTTAACTCAATTTTTTCCTAAAATAGGAGAAAGACTAAATAAATCAACTTATTTTGTGGAAAAAAAATAATTATTAAGACACAAAACAATGCCAAATAAAATGCAAACGTCAAACTTTAGAAGAAGAAAAAAACAAATTTCTATTGATAATATTATTTGATTTTCCAAATAAAAAGTTAAAAACTAATTTTAAAAAAATAATTACCTACAATCATCACGAGGACAAGAACTCTTTGCCATGGAAATCGTCTCTGATGGTGGAAGCGTGGCCGCTGGTGACACACTTCTATTAGGTGACTTTCTACTGGAGAAACCGTTGGTTTGCTGTGCTTGGTGTTCCCATACCAAATGGCGTAAGCATTGCTAATACGAGCGGAAGGGATAGGGCTCAGCGCTCACGGAGTCTTGGTATTCTACAAAAATGGTCCAATAGTGCAACTCCCTTGATCTTTTACTTTCATCTTTATTTTTATTCTTTTCCTTGGAGAACAGTGTTTAATTTTGTAATGTGAAAAGAAGCTATACCAGAAGTTAAGATTACCTGCAAAAGATGCCTTTGGATCATTGGATCAGGAGAATGGCGACGTCACTGGATTTGTTAACACGAAAAGTTCCACCAAAACCAAGCCGTGCACCACTATCGATAACACTCCACTAATCTATTTATTCAGTCCTATCCTTCGCCTGTTAGTTTAACATGCCCATTAACAATTAATACAAGGACTCAAGGATTATTTCACTCACCATGAACTTAAAAATAGTATACTGGTTAAGAGAGAGTTAAGGCGTATAACAATCATATGGAGAAACATACAGAACAAAAGAAAAAGAAAGCTAGCGTAATATACAATTAAGAGCTTAAGTCGCTACATACAAGGTAAGAAACCTTATAGAAACTGTACAACAGATGCATAGACATTTACATGTTCCGTTCCTTAGTTACAGCTCAAGATACCTTTACACTTACATATGTCTATACCTTTTTCCTAATCACTAACCAAGGTCTGCTCTGGGGGTCAGTACCTGCTTTTAACTTTCAAGTGCTTTTGCACAAGTGCCTTTTCTTCGAAGTACCTATTAACTCTCTATGCCAATTAGTCAGTCCGGCAAACCAGCCTCCTCCTCAGTCATTCTGCAAGTTATACCAGGCAAACCAGTGACACATCTAACTAGATAGACTCCATGTGAATGTATTGACTACAGGGTACATTAATGATAAAAGCATCTAAGAACAATGTAAAACCAGAAGACACCAAACAGAGTCATAATTTCAACATATCAAGAGACCATACATAATTCACCCAAGCATAAATGGAAGTATGATTGTGCAAACGCATAATTAGTTATATGATAAAATCGTAGAAACTATCAAATTTTTCCAAGCAGTTGCACTAGTACAATGTCTATGAATTAAAACTCTACATTGAAACTTTCCATCGAATTTATTCAAAACTCAAACTTGATTCATGTTACTACAGCGCAGTCATGAGCTAGAACAGTCACATGGTGCATGTTATCGGTCAACTCCTAGTTTTTAAACCAAGAAGTTAATCAGCATGTCTTGCTTTACATTACCAAAGCAATCCAGGCAGGGGATTTCGCATTAGATATAGCAAAATATGTAATTCTACTACCAAATAAACTGCACTCCAAGCAAGCTTATGAGTTATGAATTTGTTTATGCAGTAAAGCTGTATTATATTACAGAACTGTAACAAGCATCAAATGAGAAGTATAACCTGGGATCCTCACATGGGACAAGCACAAAAGATTTGTTTTATGTTACTGCAATCGGTGACATGTGAACAAATTAAATAAGCCACTTCTAGAGAGGAGAAAAATACTTTTGCTACCCCATTTTGGCTTGATGATGGTATGGGCTCTATAAAATAACTGACACTTTCAATAACATGATCAAGAATACCTATGTAAACTAAATTGACAAAATTCACCATCGGGAACTTAGGACAATCACATCAGTCATCTAATATTTTGTCCTCGTATCCTAAGCATTATAAGTTCATGATGAATCACAAAATTGAAAAGTCCATATCATTGTCAAATTCCAGATGGGGAAATATGCGAGAAAGGAAAGAAAGAGGCAAGTAACCAAGAGAAAGAAACAGGAAGCATAGCATACATAACCAGGTTAGAATTATTGGTTCAAAGTTACGAGGGAGCAACCAAGCACACCCACCGACAGTTTATCTGAACGCATCCACTCCATTGGGTGCACGTGGAACAAACTCACCAATCTGAACTGCAATTCCACAAGCATGCGTTAACTATACATAGATTACAGGAAGCAAATGAGGTCCTTTTGATCAATAGGAATGAAGTTGCAGCCAATATCCTCTTTTAGTAAAAAAAAAGAAATAAGAAAGCACTCTAGATTGAACCATGAAGCCTGTCACCTTGCCATGTACTATGCTCAGTAATATCATGGCTAGCTTATCCTGAAAGTAAATTTTGTTCACAGCCAAGAATTCACAAGAAAATATAACTAAAAAAACAATTAAGTATTCCAACCATATCCCTACAAATAAGTTATTGTAGTTTACACAAGATGGTTGATGAGCGGCAACAGCAGTGCTTTTCCATCATGGAAAAACTTTCTTGGCAGCAATAACTGCATCTATGACCTCTCAATAGGTTGTGAAAGAAACAAGAAAAAATCACTTGTATAGCTTATTTAATAAGATGAACTACATTGAAAGACAAACAGTATGTTTAGTTATAAAGAGGAAAAAGTTCTAGCATTAAAGATCTTACAGGCTTTATAACTTCAGTGATTGTAGAACTCCACAACTTCACACATTATCCACCAATAAAGTAACAAACCTTCTGCAGCAACTAGTGATGATATCTTTAGGCCCAATCTTGTCACTCAAAATTTGACCCTTAAGTAGCTGTTATTGAGATTGCATGCCAAAATTAACAGTTTTCCATCTTGCATTTGCCTCCAGATGATAACAAGAAATAAATGGGAAAACCATTTTTCCCCCATCAAAGCAATTTCCTATATAACCAAGAATTATGTCCAGTGAACTCCTTCGATTAACAGTTTATATGTCCGTGGATGAACCTGGCGACCTCTCTTTTCCATGATGTCCAGTAGTTCAGAGCATCTATCAGTAAAGCCACTCTTCAGTAAGCCATCAATGAGAATATTCCAAGCTACCTCATCATTATTGTAACCAAAAGAAAGCAACTTACAAAATACATCTATTGCCTTATCTTTTTTTCCCTCATCATATAGCCCACAGACAAGCATCTTCAAAGAATCTAGAAGTGGTAAATGTTTGTGTTCCATCATATCATCCAACAACCTTATTCCGTCTGAATACATTCCCAATTCACAGCAACAGGCAAGAAGAGAGTTATAGATTTCTTCACAAGGTGACATTCCTTTTTCATTCATATGATCAAACAACCTCCAGGCCACTCCCAAATTTTCCACCTTGCAAAAGCCTGTGATGAATTTGGAATAAGTATTAACATTAGGTGGACAACCATGTGTCACCATTTTATCAAGAAGTTCCCGAGCAGTCTCAAATTCCAGCAACTTCCACACATTACCAACATCAGAAAATGAGATATTTGGAACCAAAGAAGGTCCTGCTTCGCTGCTGTTCTCCTTTATCAGGTTTTCCCGTGACAGATGCTTGATTACAATAGAATAGGTAAGGTAAGAAGGATCACAACCAGCATCAAACATACGCTTCAGCACATCAAATGCACAATTTTTCAAACCCAATTTTCCATAAGCATCTATTAAAAAAGAATAAGTCAGTGAATCAGGCATTACCCCTGCTTCAATCATCCTAGTTATCATATTCTCTGCCTCCTCTAAGTTTCCTATGCTGCAATACATATGAATGAACGCAGTATAAGGGTATGCATCAGCTTTACATCCTGTAGTTATCATGTGATCAAAAATCCTATGGGCATGGTCAAAATCACCTTCTTTAAGCATTTTTGCTATTATAATTGTATAAGTAGCAACTGTGGGCTTCACACCCATCCTATCCATGTTCTGCACCATTGTTAAAGCTTCTTTTACTTTTCCCTCTTTGCACAACCCATCTATCAAGACATTATAAGTGCATGAGTTTGGAAAACAATCACTAGCAAGCATACAATCTAGCAAAGCATTAGCATCATCTATTTTACCATATTTGCAGTAACCATCAATCAAAGCAGTGTACATTATTTCATTTGCCTTTATGCCTTTCTCTTTCAGAGAATCAAATACAGCACGTGCTTCTTCCACTCTTTTATGTTTACAAAGCGTGTCTACAAGAACACTATAAGTCCACTTGTCAGGAACCAAACCGTCTTCCTCAACCAAATTAAGCAATCTATAAGCATCATTTATATTGCCTACTCTACATTGCCCATGAATTAAGGAATTATAGGTTACCAAGCTAGGGGTCAACTTCTGCTCATGCATTCTGCTAAGTAATGCCATCGCCTTGTGCACATTTTTCTGTCTGCAAAACCCACATATCATTATATTGTATGTCCGCTCGTTTGGTTTGCAATTGTTTAACTCCATCAAATCAAAGATTTCTTCTGCAGCCTTTATTTTCCCACCCTTGCAATACCCATCGATCAAAGCATTATAAGTAGCCACGGTAGGAACTAATCCTTTCTCCACCATCTCATCTAACATTTTCCTACTGTAGTCCAACCTATTTTCTTTACACATTGCATCAATCATCACTGTGAAAGTATGACAATTTGGCTGACACCCTCTATCTCTCATCTCATTAAACAAATTAATTGCATCTGTTTCCCTACTACTTTTAAGCAATGCATCAATAATCACTGTATAAGTACGTACTGTTGGATAACAATCATCCTCCCCCATCTTCCTAAACAAAGTAATGCCTTCATCTACCGTCCCAGCTTCACAAAGACCATGTATAAGATTTGTGTATGAAACCTCATTTCTTCGACAACCCTTTGTAGGCATGATTTTGAAAACCTTATATGCACTATTTACATCTTTGTTCCGACAATGACCCAATATCAAAGAAGTATAAGTAAATGTGTCCGGCTTCAAGCCTGCCTGCAAAATCTTTCTCACATATACAGTAGCCTCAACCACATCACCCGTCTTACAATATGCATTAACCATCGTATTTAATGTATATATATTTGGTGAGATCATGTCAGTCAACATCTCTGCATAAACACTCTTCACTTCAGCAATCATTGAAAACCTTGACAACATCATAAGCAACTCGTTGTAGGACCTCAGCGTGAGCTTAAACTTAAAAGGATGATGATCTTTATTCAATTCTCTCACACATTCCAAGACAAAACAAACATCATCGACAGAAGCACAGCGCTTAATCATAAAAATCCTCATTTTCTCAGCAATCCCAACAAAGTTATGAGGAATTAAAATTTTTAGAAGGAGAAAATGAGACTGCACACTGTGTTTGAATCCGGGCCTCCGGCCAACAAAATGAAAGAAGTTGAGAGCGATCTGGGGATCAAGATTGGGATTGTTGCTGAACAGAGAGGACACGTGAGATGAAGATATAATGGGCATAACTATGCGGAGGGCAGGATGTTTCTGCCAGTTTTGGTTGGATAGGATTGAAACGAGGAGAGAGGGAACATCAGTCTGGTCGAAGTCCGTCGAGGGAAGGGCAGCCGTGGATATGGTGGTGATGGGTCTGTTGCGGTGGTGGCGATGAAGAAGGGAGTGGAGGTACAAAGACTCACCTCGAGCAACAATGGCCGTCAACAATCTCATTCTTAATAATGTAAGTGATCTTCCATTCATGAAGATGAAGACGATGATACTGAGCGGTCAAGCAGTAAGTTAGCGCTGTCATGGACAAATGTCCGAACAATGCAACGACAGCGTTTGTTTTAAAAGCAAGAGCAGCACAGCACTTGGAAATAGGAATTGAAAACGAAAAACAAAGGAGAAAAATGAACTTTGCAGGGTTTCCTCACGCTTTGCATTTTCGTGAAAGGGAGAATCTAGTTTGGGCTCTCTAGGCATTAGCCTTCGCTGGTAACGTTAATTAATCCACCTTCTTCCTACCAGATTTCCATAGTTTTAACGCTACTTTGAAAAAGAGTTCTTTCTTACAAATAATAGTGCTACCTGATTCTTTAATCTTCATTATATTATTTCATAAACAAAGAATTTTTATTTTTTCTAACTATTTTTATATAATAATTTTGACAAACACATTATACTTAATCCCAATTAGTTTCACATCTATTTTTCATACAACTTGCTTACAACTCTTTTTTCCGTCAATATCTTTCCACTTGCTTCTATGCATAGGTATTTTTGTAAAAGATACCTATACATCTTGATCCTTAAAAAGGATTAAGAAAATAAAGTAAAGCATAAATTTTATTTTCCTTAATATTTTAGCATATTGCAAAAATAAAAATGTGAAACGAAAATTTATATTAACATCATTTTATGTGGTTAGGATGAAATTTAGGGATGTTAATAGATTAGGCTTTACTTTTTTTTCTAAAAAATTACAAAATGACATCGTTTTTGTATTTCCAGTCTGGTCACGGGTCAAGTCGAACAATTTTAGCCCATGGTCGGCTCGTGGCTCGGTCAACTTGGGCTAAAATTGGGTCAGGACAGTTTGGGCTAAAATTGGGTCAGGACAGTCTGGGCCAAAATTGACATCTCTAATGAAATTCTTTTATGATAGTAATATGATGATAATAACAAAAGGTGGATATATTTGCTATTATGTAGAAAACATTAGATGACGCAAATGAGTGTCGTCCATGATAGCTACAAATAATATTAAAAGTTAAGTTATAAAATGAAAAATAAAATAAGCACTATTGATGGAAGTTTATCTTTCATTTTAGTGTTTATATTTAATTTTATCAATTTTATATTTATTTATTCTTCAGAAGGTAAATAACTATATTAATACCCTTCAAAGGGAAACTAAAAAACTCAAATCATAGAGTCACACTAATAATACAATCTAGTATAAGAACAAAGAAATGAGGAAAGAGAAACACAATGCTAGTAAATTCTTAGGCATCTAATGTTAAGCTACATCTATTTATGGTTGATAGAGAACATGAATTACTGAGCTAATCTAAAACCTATAGTTGGAAGTGAATGAAATATTAGCTTAAGTTTCAATTATAATCAAGGCTAAAGCTCAATCTTAAAATCATTCTGGTAAAAATAGTTTATCCATCCAATAACTCTATAGTTTTGAAGTGTTTCTCTGATTAATGTAAAATCCCCTAAAAGCATGAATAAGCCAACTCCATTTGTCCCCTTTAATTATAACATCAACCATAGAGTTCTCTGGTATACTAGCCTTGAGAGACTTAGATTCTTGCATCTTATAAAGAGGTCATAACAAATGCCCACTACATTAAAAAGGAAATTTGACTATAGTTTTTTTTGTGCAACGATTTCAAAATCGTAGCTAAAAGTAAGCTTTTCATGACGTTTTATGAAATTGTAGCCAAAGGTTAGGCCATTCGTTTTATAAAAATGTCACTAAATGGTAAACTTTTGACCAGGATTCACTAACATCGTCGCGAAATGGTAGGCCTTTGGTGACGCTTTATTTAAATCATCACGAAAGGCGTGAACTTTGGCCACGATTTTTAAAATCGTCACAAAGGCATAATTTTTTGCAACGATTTCAATAAATCGTCTCCAAAGTCATCACCTTTCGTAACGATTTTTGACATCATCATCAAATGCTTAAATAACAAAATAACTCTCTTATTTATAACTATGAATTCAATAACTTTGACTTGATCATTTTGTGACTGAATATCATATTAAGAAAATTCGAACTTAATATTGTTGACAATGATTCTAAATGTAAAAATAACTTTAGCCAAAAGAGTCAAATCATTTCAATAATTAATAAAACTATAAACTCAAAATTAATTAATATTACATAGATATATAGTTTTATTTTTTCTCTTTTAAATTATATGATTTGACAATTTGATATGGTGTCACAAAATTTTCAAATAGTTTTAACATAAAGAATAAATCATATAATGAAATATGATTCTTACCAAGAAAAATAATGATATATGGTAAGTGATACAAGATTTTAATCAAAAGTTTAACAATTTTTACAGAAAAACAATAAATAAAGTTTCACACCTATTTTATTGAAGAAAAAAGATATAATTGTTTTTTTGGATACCAAGTGACACGAGACTCAGTAGATATGGTAAAGAAACTCCCTATGTCTAGATTACCAAGAAGACTCCTTGCATATTCAAAAGTATCAATTGAAATAGACAAAGATCTTTCCCCAGGAGCTAGTTATTGACACCGTCTTCCAACAATTTCTTAGCTTTAACTAAACTAGCAGAAGATACAGTGAATGATTTCTCAAAAGCAGTATGGATCACTGTATTAGATGAACTGCACGTACCATGCGTTTCACCTAAGGAAACAAACATTATAAAACAATCACGTTAATTTATTCACAATCTTTTGAAAATTTTATTCCTAAAAACTAAAAAAGTTAAATCAAATGGTATAAGGAACCCATAGTTGAACACATACATACCCGATTTAATGACTCCATCATCATCACTGCCTCCATTTCCATCTATGTTCTCTTGAAGATTCAAGGAAGCTTTACAGAACACATACTATATACAATCAGGCATTCATCTAATAGCTTCCTCACAGAAAATGAGATACAGATAATAAAGAAAGAGAGCTAATTCGAATGATACTAAAAACCTTGAAGAAGAAGATCGACCATTAAAGGCAAAGGTTGATTTAATGAGGAGATTTGTTGTGCATTGATTTGTTCTTCATTAGGGAGAATTTTGCTATATTCCTCCTATTGGAGCTCATTTATGCCATAAAATACTAGTCGCCATATTGACATTCTGCGATGAATTTATGTTAACAATTTTATTCTAAAAAGTCAATAAAAAGCAAAACAAGTCATAAATATAAT
>JANQAP020000172.1:2136216-2156189 GCA_026874005.2 Erythroxylum coriaceum
CAACCCTGTCTCCAAAAATCATAATAATAAATAATAATCACAATTAATATGAAATAAAAATAATTTTTAAATATTTCACATATAAATAATAACCACAATTAATATGAAAAAAAGACGATCATCATTATACAAATATAAAATTAAAAATAATACAAATTATTTAAAATATTACAATAATATAATTTTATCATTTTAATAAATAATAATTACATCAAAACATCTAATAAAAAACAATAAATATCTTTAACTTTTAAACTACTACAATTTACATCAAGAGTTCGTGATGAGGAAACAATCAAGTAGAAGCTAAACCAGAAACGAAAACATTTATAATTACATTACAAATATAGAATTTAACATAAACATCAAATATAAGTAAAATTAAAGGAAGAGGAAAAACAAAAATCTGGAACGAAATTCAATCGTCTACGGGAGGATACCCACTATAACTGCACTGACCTTAGTTATCAGTTGGTACAAAATCCTTATTATTGAGAGGAGCTTCATCATCATTATCATTCAAATTTAATGCACCAAATGACATGTCAATGCTTTCTCATCCAAGTTTATCTTCCAAGTCATTGGCATCTACCAAATTCGGTTCTTCATAAACTCAATTTGCCAAAAGATCAATATTATCAATAAAAATTGGATTAGTTGAACTACTTGTGCTATTAAAACTCTTAGTAAACAAAAAATTTTAATTATTAGAAAATTATAAGAAATTATATAGAAATTAATAATGATAATAACATACCTTTCCCAAAGCTTTAAATTGTAACGAACAAAAACTAAGTCATTCAACCTCTTATGCTCCAATCTATTCCTTTTCTTAGAGTGGATAAATTCAAATATGCTTCAGTTTCGTTCACAGCCTGTTGCGCTCACATATTGGCGTAAAATCAAAATTGTAAACCTTTTCAATTCTGGAGTACCATTTCTGAATTGATCCCACCAAGAAACTGTAACAAAAGTAGTGTTATAAACAAAATAAAGTGTTAATTAATTTCAACAAATAAAAAAAAGAAACAACTAATACCTAGAGAAAGTTTTCCTCTTTGTTGAATAGCAATTGGCATTCCAAAATCCCCATGAGATAACTTATAAAGTTCCATTTGTGAGCTTAAGAGGTCTTACATTGTGTCAATGCTAACAATTGTTATAATAGTTAAAAGCATTCTTCTATTAACTTTAGCTTGCTTAGCAAGATCCAGTCTAAAATAGACACTAGTATTCAAAAATACCCCAGCTGCAAACAACAGAGAAGAAAGTTGTCTCTTCCTTCTCTCATTAATGATTGAAAGATATGGTGTGTATAAAGAAGGCCTATGTTTGAGAGTAGGATCTGCCGAATCAATCGGGACTTCACATCTTTCTTGGCAAAAAGATACTTCAATTCTGTAGGATCTATAAACACAACAACCTTCGACCCATTATGTAAGAACAAAACTTATTACATGTAAAAACTACAACTAACAGTTCTTTTTCTATAGTTGTATAGTTAAGTTGAGGTACTGTTAAAGTCCTGCTGGCATAGATGGCTTGCTAGTTGTTATCCTTACGCTGCCCTAATACATATCCAATTGCATAGTCACTCGAATCACACATCAATTCAAATGGTAAACTCCAATCTCGTGGCTGTAAAATAGGTGATGATGTCAATGTACCTTTTAACTTATCAAAAGCAAATAAATAATCATTATCAAAAACAAAAGGTACATCTTTTACAAATAAATGAGTAAGGGGATCCCCAAGAAAACTAGTCTGATTTTGCTCTTGCAAAGTCCGGGAGACAAGCAAGTCCTCAATTGCATGGCAGTTTCAACACTTTCCATGCATGGCAACTTGGAAAATTCATGCAGACTCGGCTACCTTAACTTAAGTACACATCTACATCTCCGATTACCTTCCTCCTTCTATACCTTCCCTTCATCCTCTTCTATTGCATATTCTTTGGAAAACCAAATAATTTCTTTTTAGGGGCACTTTAGTCCCACCCCCAACATATTCATTCTCCCGCCATCTTCCTTTTCCATTTTGAACTATTACTTTTCAGCCTTTCATAATTGTCAAAGATGTTTGTTTCCTTTCTTAGTTTTGGTCCTTGATAATGCAGTCTTTGGCTAACATTAGGATGAATTCCTAGCTTTCCCTTCCTGTATCCTTCCTGACCCCCCACCAAACCAAGCTCTACTCGACATCAACTACACCACACCACCTTTAGCCTTCACCCCCTAGAAAAGTTGGAAGTAAGTAGTTAAGGATCACCAAGCATTAAATCTCATATTCAAACCTCCCATGGAGTAGATGGTAAGCTCATTGTTTGTCCGGAGATTGAAATCCTAGAAGAGGGTGTATATAGTTGGGAAGCTACCCTTGTAAATTTCTTCTTTGATCAACGACCCACTTTTCTAATCATCCAAAAATGGACAAACTAGTTATGGAATAACAAAGGACTTGTAAATGTGCTTCTAATTGAGGAAAACCTCATCTTGTTCACCTTTAACTCAACCTCTCAATCCCACAAAATACTAAAGGAAGGTCCTTAGCATATTGGAAAACAACGTATATTTCTGCAAGTTTGGCATTGTAGCCTGAAGCAGGAATCTATCAAAGTTCAGAACATCCCTTTATGGATCATTTCTATAATGTTCCCTTTAAATAATGGACTATAAAAGGATTAAGTGCCCTTGCTAGCTTCATAAGGAAACCCCTATGTATTGATGAGATTACTGCTAAAAAAAGAGTAGGATATGCTTGTATAAGTGTTAGTGTTGAAGTTTATAAGGAGTTTCCAAATGAGATACCTATTATGAGACTAGGAGAGGGAAACAAACTATAGGAGGACACTGTTGCTATCTCCTGCCAATGGAAGCTATTTCCTAAACATTAAGGGAAAATGTCGAAGGAAACTGGGAAAATATTCCAAATAGGGAGCTATCTAAAGTTAATAGGGACTGAGTTAACTGAGGAAGAAATGACTAGCAACAAGACTAATGGTAACGCTAATATTGAGCCTCTAACAGAAGAAGAAAATCCTACTAATGCAATTGATCAACCTCCTATCGAGTCTCCTCAGACTAATCAAGAGACTATCCTAGAAAACCATAACCTATCTAATTATCAAAATAATTTACCTTATGCAACTGTAGACCCCACTACTGAACACACTCCTTTGATTGAAAATGTTTCTTCTAATGAAGAAACTAGATATAACTCTTCACCAATTCTTCAAACCAATATTGAAACACCTACAGCTAAAACTCATTCACCAATCAACCAATATAGAAAAGATGTTTGCACTAATCATAAGGATTCAAATATGCCATTTCAAATAGTAGAGAGAAGAAGATCTTAGAGGAGTAAGAGTAAAGGCTCCAAAAACAGACATCTTTAATATGTCAATTCTTGTATGGAATGTCAAAGAATTAAACTACCCTACAAAACTAGTTGTTTTAAAGAATTTTGTTGTAAGGGAGAAGCTTCAAATTGTAGGATTACTTGAAATAAAAATAAAATTAGAGAATGTTGGTAAGTTAAATATACTGGGGTCTTGTTGGAAGCAAATTACCAATTACTTACAACATGCATATAGGTGAATTATCATATGCTACAAGGCTGATGATATTCGAGAGGTGCTTCTCAAATCTACTGATCAGATCATGCATCTTAGAATGTCCATTTTGCAAGAGAGAACTGACATTATTACTTCTTTCATATATGCTAGTAACTTCAGGTTCCAAATAGGGGACTTGTCGAATGATCTTATCACTTTCAGTAGAGGTACTGACTTGCCTTGGTTGACATATAAAAACTTCAACTCTATACTACACAGGTCTAAAGCTCAAGGTAACTGCAATCTCAGAAACTATTTAGAAGATTTCAAGCAATGTGTGGATAATTTGGGTGTGACAGATTTGAATTACACAGGCCACAAATACATTTGATGAAAATACACTTGGTAAAACAAATAGTGCTCAAAATAGTTCATTTAAAATATTTGATCAAGCTTTGGTTAATGCCAGATGGCTAGCATAATTCTTTAATAGCAACGTAATATTCCAATATCCTCTCTTCTCAGATCATACCTAATTAAAATAGAGAATCTATTTCAGATGGCTGATAGGAAGTATCTATTCAGATTTAACAACAACTTGGCCAAAAATCTAAGATTCAATGATGCCTGCAAAAACGAAATTGACTGTTTCTTTGGATGAACCAAACAATTCATAGTTGTAAAAAGTTAAAGGAAATTAAAAAGGAACTTAAGATCCTACATTCAGTAAGAGGCTCCACTGATAAAGTTTTATTGAAAGCTAGAAATGAACTCTCTAAAATCTAGAAAATCCTTACACTTTCACCTCATGATCCTTGACTTCCAGCTAAAGAAAAGCAAGCTCTCTCTAGCTACATACTCACTGTCAATAATCACTACTCTTTGCTTTAGTAAAGAGTAGGGTAAATTTGCTCAAAGATAGAGATAGATGTTTAAAGTTCTTTTTCAACTCAATCCTGGCCTAAAAAACAAAAATAGGATCTGCTCAATTACCAACAATGAGGGATTGATGATTCAAAACCATATGGACATCTAAAATGAGGTGGTGAATTACTTCAACAACCTACTTAGCATCTATCTCTTGTGTAGACCTCAATGAAATTAGTTTGAAGAGAATTAGTCAAAAAGGTTATTGAGGATAAAGAGATTGAGGGAGCTGTATTTAAGACGGATTGAATGAAAGCTCCTGGTCTTGATGGACCAAATGTCTTCTTCTAAAAAAAATCTTAGGACATTACAGGTACATTTGTCAAAAATAGTGAAAGAATTCTTCTACAAAGATGTGCTACTAAAAAAAATCAACAAGAAATTCATATGTTTGGTACCAAAGGGATCTAATCCCATTTGTTTAAATGAATTCAGGCCCATTGTATGCACAAATTTTCTTTACAAAATCATCTTTAAGATCCTTGCATTAAGATTGAAACCAGCAATCACTCCACTCATAAATGAAAACCAAGGTGCCTTCATCTGCAACAGACAAATTGGAGACAATATATTAATTATGTAAGAGATGCTTAAATGTGATTCAAGAGCTAATTCAACTCCCAATTGCATTATTAAAGTTGGCTTTCACAATGATTTTGATACTGTTTGTTGGAACTTCATATGGAAGATGATGGAGGCTTATAGATTTCTAACAATATACATTAACTGGATTAAGGAACGTATCCCCATTATAGTTATTTAGTTTTGATTATTAGGAACCCCTAAAAAATTTTCAAAGCTTGGGGAGGAATTAGGCAAGGGGACCCTCTTTCCCCCTACCTTTTCATTTTGTGCATGGAAATGCTTAACTCCATAGTCAAGCATGAAGTGGCTTCTAATGCAAGATTTAAATGCCATTCCAAAGCTATATGAAGGCTCTTCATAAATTCAAAACTCTCTTTAGATTGTAGATTAACTTCAATAAAAGTCAATTTATTATCTCAAAAAGAGCTTCTAGTATCTAAAATTGCTTCAATCAATGGGATGATGGAGAAATCACCACCTGTACTATAACTAGATCTACTTGTTTCAAAAAGAAAGGACTCACCTTGCTCAAATGCAATCCAATTATAAAGAAAATCCAAAGAAAAATCAACTCTTACGTGAACCACTTCCTATCTTTTGCAGGGAAACTTTAACATATAAAATCAATTCTTAACTCTCTGCACATCTATTAGAGTTCACACTTTTTTCTCTCTAAAAATGTTATCAAGACAATAGAAATAACTTTCAAGGACCTCCTATAGAACCATTTGAATGGTGCAAAGAGAAGTGATAAAATCAAATGGTCGAATATTTACTATCCAAAAGAAAAAGGGGCACTAAGTATTTCTTCATTTAAACTGACTAATCAAGTACTCATCATGCAAAGACTTTGATGGATTCTTAAAGATAGAAACTCTTTATGGATTAGGTGGATTCATTTCTATTTTCTCAAAGGTAGAAGCATATGGGAAGTGAACAAGAATGCTACCAATTTTTACTTTCTAAAACAATTACTCCACTTAAAAAATCTAGTCCACTATGACATGTCTTGCTCCATCGAAAATGGAAAACTAATATCATTATAGTTCAAAAACTGGTTAGGTTAGGGAGCTCTTAATAAATCCTAAGCATTGCTAAGGAACCCTATCAATCTCCCTTTCCCACTAAAGTGGACTCATTCATCAATGGGAGCAATTGGCAATTTCCTGCTAGCCTTAGTCATTTACAACCCCAGCATCCTCCCAATCCTCTCAACTAGGACATATTCTTCTAGCACAATCGGCCTACTTACCTACTTTTTAATAAAATCATGAGAGACATATTAAGGGTTAAGAAACTTATAGTGGAGTGGCATAAAATCATCTAAAACAAAAAACTACCATTTAAAACCTCTTTTCTTCTGTGGCCCGCTATAAAGAATAAACTCAACACTACAGATTGACTCATATATTTAAACATCGACACCTCCTATCCATTTTGTTCAACATATAAAGAAACAAGGGACCATTTATTTTTCACGTGTGTGATGACCAACTGTATATGGGAAGCTATGAAACTGTACTATTCCTGGCCTACTCAAGCTATTACATTTTCTAGTGCTATTTAGTGGTTATCTTCTCAAATATCTCTTCCCAAGTTGAAACACATTGTAGCTATTAACATGTGCATGCAAGCCATTTTGAAAGAAAGAAATATTAGACATTTTGAATCTAATAGACATTTTGAACCTAAGAAAAAAACAATTGCAGTCCTTATCACTGAAATCATGGAAATTATCAAGGAACTCTTATTGCTGGGAGGAGTAACTTGAAGCTTCAACATTCTCTGACTTTTAACTTAGCTTACATTTTAACCACGTATTTTAATTAGGCAATAATACTACGAGTCCTTGTTAAAGGGTACTCCTTTAAGTTTTCTTATTTAGTTTCTAATTCCATTCTTTATAATGAAATTCTGCTTTCATTTCTTTAAAAAAATGAGTAAGGGGTCTGGCAATTAATAAAAAGCCTTTATAAATTATCAGTAGAATCTGACATGCCCCAAAAATGTTCTGACCCCTCGAACATTGGTTGGTAGTGGAAGCTTATCAGTGACTTCAGCCTTTGCTTTATCCACTTCAATACCATTGTAGAATATCTTATATCCTAACATAAGTCCTTCCTGAACCATAAAGTGGCAATTCTCCTAGTTTAAGACTAAATGTGACTCTTCACATCGTTGGAGAACTTTGTCTAAATTTGTCAAACACTACTCGAAGGAATCTCCAAATAATGAAAAATCATCTATAAATACTTCCTAAAAATCCTTAATTATGTTTGCAAAAATTGTCATCATACACTGCTGAAATGTAGTTAGTGCATTACAAAGTCCAAATGATGTTCGTCGGTACACAAAAGTGTCATATGGCTATGTAAAAGTTGTCTTCTCCTGATCATCTGAACATATAAATACCTGATTGTAGCTAGAATTCATAGCCGTGTGAGTCAACATACATGGTTGGGTAGTTTTAAACGAGCAGAAATAGTGTCTTCAAAGCTCCACTGTAACACACCACCTCTATAGAGCATATGTCCGAACGTCCAGAGGACATTCAAGAACATACCCTATGAAAATGGCATGTTAGAGCAATCACATCAACTTATTATGGCATCATATAGAACATAAGTATTTAAAAGATCAACTTTTCCTATTAATTTCATTCACAAACATAACTTACATTGTCATACATCTCATAATTCATGTTTATGCATAACATAATAGTTGGGAGTTGACTACTCCATACAAAATGTTTAACATGAAATGAGAAGCTAAACAACACATCCTAGCTAGACTCCACAGTATTAACTGACCAGACCTTTGAGCCATTCTTGTTTCCAATATTGACAGTATTTGATTTTTACTAATTTTCCTTAGAAACTAGGTCTCCCTCTTACCTGAAAATAAACGTTGCAATTTTGATGAGTTTGCGAACTCAGTGAGTGAACCATCATCGATGTGCTCATCCATATCAAATAACAAGGAAATTCATAATTCAATTCACAAGCAAATCATATCATCCAATATTGAATATTGTATCACATTTTATCATGTTTCAACAAGCATAATTCGTGTATAATATTTTGCATCACTATTTCATAACAATCCATCAATTCATTTCAATCATCCATATGATACATATCAAGTTGTATATACAAATGCACATGTGACTCCATCATTCTTACTTTGTTGTGACCGAGCACCTATTTATTGTCTCGTATCTATTGTGGATACTGTGCTCATTTCATTTACTGTCCTGTACCCATTGTGGATACTGGACTCATTAATAACTGAGTATGTGGCTCTTTGTGCACATTTTTTAGCTTTAAGCTCTTTTTCACACTGGTCATTACGGTCACAACTCCTTTATCTAATCATGCATAAAAGTATGATGGAATACATCAATTCACAAAATATTCTATCGATAAATTTCGTTCAATATGCGCAGTCATTTATCATATTCGTCGGATCTGAGTACGGCATTCAATAATCAGTTGAGTACATATTTTTTCCATATTCATATACAATTAGAAAACACTTCCATATATAGTCTTAAGTATCAAACTCCTCAGACCAATAATGTTTGGAATCATAGCCATCAAATAAGTAACAGTTCATTAACTGAAAGTTAATCCAAAAATAATTCAATCATAGTGAGAAACATATAGGTTAACTCACAATATGCTCCAGATAAGTTATTGCCATGATGACCCGGCAATGTCTGGATGCTGACGTTCAATTTTTGCTTCTTTATTCATGCAATACACACATATTTTACATACTACTAAGTTGATTAATCATATAACTATTCAATCATGCATATGTATATATGTCATGTTCAATACATGCTCAATTGACTTTCTTGGGTATGTATCCTTAAATCATATATCTTAACCATTCATCCATCATAACTAGGATATAAGTAGTTTGCTATTAGGTTTATACCTCTAAGAAACTTGATTATTCTAAATTCATCAATCATACATTCACCAATCCTTTTCTAGCATTGACTAATCACACAATATCTCAATTCTCATTCATTCATACCTAATACACCTTACTCATATCCTTTGGATCACAATTGCACTCCTAAGAACACGTTTATTCCTTTAACAATTCTTAATTTCCAGATTTAGATATATTAATATCAAAACAATCTTTTCCTTAAGTTATAACATCAATTAACAACCTAAACTTATCAAACATTTAACCAACTAATCTAACATCAAGCTAGGTTCATTTTAAGCCTCAATCAAGTCTAAATGCACCAAAGTAAAGTAACTTATCCTTAGTTGGTTCAATAATCACATAAAACAGAAAATTTCATTTCCAAAGCATTGCCCACAATCATGGAGGTCCTTCCCACGATCGTGGGATGGGTGAACCGAGTGTTCACCCTCCATTTTCCTTCAATTTCTCTAGATTTTTAAAACCTTCATATTCTTAATAGTTCATTATTATACTTCAATTTCTCATCAATTTCACCTCAATCCCAACTCAAAATAATCCATACAACAACTCATAAACTATTGTTTATTATGCACTCAAAAACAGAACATGATTGTATCCATTTATTCATCAAATTCTAGCATACTTAATCATCAACATCATATACAATCCATCATCATAATCTTTCTATTAAAGCATGTCATAAAGACCAATACTTTAGTTACTTGTTTAGCTCAAAAGCCTCCTCCATTTATGAATTTAACTTAGCCCTCCAAACTTACATCATCACAAATTCAAGGTGGAATAGGTTGGGTTTTAGCAACAAGATGAACATAACAAAATATTAGAGTGGCAAACTGTAGAATTTTGGCAAACTCAAAGTTGTGAGGGTTGGGTGTGAGTGTCAAAAATGAAAGAAGGAAGAAGATGATAGCATGTAGCAAAAATGAAAGAGAAAATGGTTATGTTTTATATGTGTATATCGTGTAGGGTAGGTGTATGGTAAGTGTCATGACACTTGTCATGTAAAGACATTTGCTACATTTCTTCTACTTATGCTACCAAATGTCACTTAAATACTTAATCCATTTGTCTCTCAATCTCTAAGCCATTTTTCATCCAATCTCCAAGCCATTTGTCACCCAATTATCTAAGCCATTTGTCACTAAATCCTAATGCCATGTGTCACTTATTTCTACTGCTATGTGTCAACTTGTCTTGTCACTTGACATTTTTCCTAGTTTAAATGTACATATTAATTCATTAATCTCCCAATTGTAACAATTAATTCTAATTTACTAATTATAATCCATCAAACCAAAATTTAAAACATAAGTAATACACAATCATATCATAATCATTTTAAATCTTTCATACACTAGAATATGTCTATTGAGTGCATATACTATCTTTGCAATGTTTCCTGAATCATGATTTATGTGTGCATATGAATATTATGCATGTGAATGAAATGCATTTCATAAATTCTCAATGATAAAACTTATGTGCAATAGTCTAAGGTTATAACCTTTAGTAATGTTTTGGAA
This sequence comes from Erythroxylum coriaceum, assembly GCA_026874005.2. Taxonomy (NCBI): domain Eukaryota; kingdom Viridiplantae; phylum Streptophyta; class Magnoliopsida; order Malpighiales; family Erythroxylaceae; genus Erythroxylum; species Erythroxylum coriaceum. Next base: position 2,146,777 of record JANQAP020000172.1, read on the forward strand.
ATCGACTATTACAATTCTCTACCCTTAAGAAATTTTGTCCTCGAAATTCTTACCTGATTGATCAAATAGGTGGGGGTATTGTTTCCTTATGTTATCCTCAGTTTCCCATGTAGCTTCTTCTCTTAAATGATTCCTCCAAAGGAATTTAACTAATGGGATCATTTAGTTTCTCAATTGTTTAGTTCTGATATCCCACTATTTTAACCGATTCCTCAACATAACTCAAATTACCTGCAATTTCAACTTCCTGTACAGGTAACACATGTGTCAGATCTGATCGATCTCTCTTGAGCATACTGACATGAAACATATTATAAATCTGAGCCATCTCAGTTGGTAATGCTAACTTGTAAGCCAATGGTCCTATTCTTTCAGTAATCTCATATGGACCAATGTATCTAGGACTTAGCTTACCCTTTTTTCCAAACCTTAGCACTCCTTGCCAAGGTAATACTTTTAGAAATACCTTATCTCCCACTTGGTACTCCAAATCTCTTCGGTGTTGATCTAAATAACTTTTCTGCCTATCTTGAGCCACATTAATTCTACTACGGATCAGTTTAACCTTATCAACAGTATCTTGAATCAATTCTGGGCCTTCAACAATTCTTAGAACCTCTTCATCCTAATACAAAGACGAATGACACTTTCTACCATTTAATGCCTCATATGGCACCATATAGATACTACTGTGATAATGACTATTATACACAAATTCAATAAGAACTATATATTGATCCCATGCTCCTTGAAACTCCAAAATACAAGCTCTAAGCATATCCTCAATAGTCTTAATAGTCCTTTCACTCTGTCCATTTATTTGAGGATGAAAGGTTGTACTGAAGTTTAACCTTGTACTCAAAATTATTTATAAACTACACCAAAATCTAAAAGTAAATTTGGGCCCCCGATCCGATATAATAGACACTGAAACTCCATGTAATCTCACTACCTCATTAACATATTTCCAGGCTAACTGATCCAATGTATTATTCTCTCTTATAGGTAAGAAATGGATCGATTTCGTCAATCTGTCTACAATGACCCATAAGGCATCATGTTGTCTTGGAGTCCTGGACAAACCTATAATGAAATCTATAGTGATCCTCTCTCATTTCCAATCCAGAATAGGTAATGACTGTAACTTTCCAACTAGAGCTTGACGCTTTGCCTTTATTTGTTAGCATGTAATATATTTAGCAACATACTCTATCACTTACTTCTTCATCCTTGGCCACCAAAAATGTTGTTTCAAAGCACTGTATATCTTGATAGTACTAGGATGTATAGCATAGGCTGCTATGTGAGCTTCCTCCAAAAATTATTTTCTCAAATCATCAACATTAGGTACACACAATCTCTGCTTCAACTATAATGTATTGTCCCTCAATTCAAACTCAGAATTTGAATTTTGTTTCAACTTCTCATAAGCTTCACTAATTCTGGATCCTTGCTTTGAGTTTTCCTAATCCTTTCATACAATACCGGTCTAAGCTTCATTGCATCCAATAATGCTTCATTCTGCCCCAATTTCAGCTCAACATTCAATGCTCTTAGTTCTACTAGATTTTGTGCCACACTACTATTAGATTTCTTGCTTAATGCATAAGCCATAACATTAGTTTTACCAGGATGGTATTCAACCGTGCAATCAAAATCCTTAAGCAATTCAATCCATCGCCTTTGTCTCATATTCAATTCCTTCTAACTTAACAAATATCTCAAACTTCTATCATCTGTAAATATCTAAAATGTTTCACCATATAGATAATGTCTCCAAATCTTTAATGCAAACACTACTACAGTAAGTTCTAAATCATAAACTGGATAGTTGAACTCATGAGACCTTAACTGTCTCAAAGCATATGCAATCACTATACCATACTATATTGAAACACTTCCTAATCCCTAGTGTAAAGCATCACTATACACAACATAACCTCTAGATATTGATGGAATAGCTAACACCAGTGCTATAGTTAATCGATGCTTTTATTCCTCAAAACTCCTTTGACATTCATCACTCCATTTGAAAGGTACATTCTTCCTCAGAAGCTTTGTCAAAGGGGCTGAGATCAATGAAAACCCCTCAACAAACCTTCTGTAATAACCTGCTAACTTAAGAAAACTCTAAATCTCAGACATATTTCTAGGTGCCTCCCACTTCATTACTGCCTTAACTTTCTTTGAGTTTAACTGTATGTCCTATCTAGATATTATATGACCCAAGAACACCACTTGATCAGGCCAAAATTTACATTTACTGAACTTGGCATATAATTGCTTCTCTCTCATTATCTGTAAGCCTAACCTCAAATGCTCAGAATGTTCCTTTATACTCCTCCAGTTTACCAGAATATCATCTATGAATACAATCACAAAATGATCTAAATAAGGTTGGAATACTTTATTCATCAATGTCATAAAAGCTGCCAGAGCATTTGTCAATCTAAAAGGCATCACTAAAAACTCAAAGTGCCCATATCTAGTTCTGAATGCACTCTTTAGTACATTAGCTTCTGCTATCTTCAATTGATAATACCCTAATCTCAAATCCAATTTAGTAAACACCTGAGCTCCCTGTAACTGATCAAATAGATCATCTATTCTCAGTAAAAGATACTTGTTCTTTACTATCACCTGATTCAACAGCCTATAATCAATGTATAATTTCAAAGCTACATCCTTCTTCTTTATAAACAAAACTAGAGCTCCCTAAGGTGACACACTAGGTCTGATAAAACCCTTAACTAACAATTCTTGTAACTTGGTCTTAAGTTCCTTAAGTTCCATAGGTGCCATCCTATACGAAGGAATAGATATAAGAATAGTACATGGAATAAGATCAATAATGAACTCTGCTTCCCTATCTGGAGGTAATCTAGGTAATTCAGTGGGAAACAAATCTAGGAAATCCCTAACAATAGGAATATCCTATACTGTCTGCTCAGTTCAGGCATTAGTCACATAGGCTAGATAAGCCTCACATCTACCTCAAATTAGTTTGAGAGCCCTTATTGAGACAATCAATCTGGGTATCACTGCTTGACTAACACCTCGAAATATTACTCTTGGTTGAGTGGGAGATTCAATAATCACCTCCTTATTGTAACAGTTCATCACAACCCTATGTATAGTGAGCCACTCCATACCTAAAATAAGATCCATCTCTTTCAACTGCAATACTATTAGATCATCTTTCAACTCCGCCTGATCAATCTGAACCATGCATCCTTTATACACTTCTCCAATTATTATAGTACTACCTATCGGTGTACTCATTTCTAGGCCACATTTCAACATCTCTCTATCACAATGCAGTTTAGATGCTAGATGTGGTGTGATAAATGAATGTGTAGATCTTAGATCTAATAATGAAAATGGCTTAAATTGAAAGACATGTAACACATCTACAACAACATCTGGGGAGTTATGAGCCTCCTGTCTCGTAATAGTATAGATCTTAGCCTGGGACTGTGGTTGGTTACTTCACACCCCAATCCTAACACTAGGACCTACTAACTTGTTCTACCTGTACCTCTGACTCTCTGTCTTGCTCCACTAGCTTTACTTTACTAGACAGTCATCTTAGTTACTTATCCTCCTATCATTCCAAATTGTGCTCCAAAAGTTACAGTACAGTCTCTAATCTGATGCTTAAAAGAGCCACAATGCAAGCAAGCTCTCGATATCTTCCAACATTTTGCACCATGTTTCTTTTCACAATGCTCACAAATAGGCATCTGTTATGTCTGCCCTCCTGCTACTTGACCTCTACCACTGCCAGCATGAATAAAACTGCCTCTCGCTCTAAACCCCGAGCACCTCGATCTAATTTATGATCGGAATGATCTATTCTGGCATTTAATGAATCTCCTGTCAAACTCAACTTGAGACTCACTATGTTTCTTCACTCTGAACTCTTGCCTATACTCTCCTTGTCCATCTTTTAATATTTCAATTCGAATCGAAGCAGCTCTCAGCTTAGTAAAACTACTCAAAATAGCGATAGCTAACCTCGTTCTGATCTCTATATTTAGTCTATCCTCAAATCACCTACATTTATGCTCCTCTATCGGAATCAAAGCAGTAGCATATCCCATTAATTCATTAAATTGCACCTCACACTCAGCTACAGTAAGATTGCCGTGTTTCAGATCTAGGAATTCCTTCATCTTCCTATCCAAATAGATCTTTGGCATATAGTTCTCCTTAAAAACCTTTAGAAAATCTTTCCATGACAATTTACAAGGTCGGGTGGAACTGTCAGGAGCAGGCTTCCACCACTGATAAGTTGGACCTTGTAGTAGTGAGACTGCATAGTCAAACCTTTCGTTAGACTCGTAATCTATTTGATCAAATACTCTTTGTATTTTCTCTAACCAACCTTCTACCTCAGTAGCGTCTGTACTTTCATAAAAGTCTACAGCCCCCTTCTTCCTAAGTTTATCATACCTCCTTTCTTTCCTCTCAGGACCCTTTTGAGGCATTTGATCATATTGGGGTACTGGGGACTCTCTATTGGCTCCTACGGACTCAAGGTCAGTTGATTCTGTGACTCGATCTCCTATAACGAATGACCTATAACAAACAATAATTGTGATCACTATACAAGTCTCTCACTATATATCATGTCTAAATGTTATATGTCTTTAAGGATGCCAAACCATGCTCTGATACCAAAAATTTTTAACACACCACCTTTATAGAGCATATGCCCGAATATCCAGAGGACATTCAAGATCATACCTATGAAAATGGCATGTTAGAGCAATCACATCAACTTGTTATGGCATCATACAAAACATGAGTATTTAAAAGATCAACTTTTCCCATTAATTTCATTCACAAACATAACTTTCATTATCATATATCTCATAATCCATATTTATACATAACATAACAATTCGGAGTTTACTACTCCATACAAAATGTTTAATATGAAATGAGAAGCTAAACAACACATCCTAACTAGACTCCTCAGTATCAGCTAACTAGACCTTTGAGCCATTCTTGTTTCTAATTTTGACTGTATTAGACTTCTACTAGTTTACTTTAGAAACTAGATCTACCTCATACCTGAAAATCAACATTGCAATTTTGATGAGTTTGTGAATTTAATGAGTGAACCATCATCGATGTGCTCACCTATATCAAATTATAAGGATAATCCATAATCTAATTCACAAGCAAATCGTATCATCCAATATTGAATATTATGTCACATTTTATCATGCTTCAATAAGTATAATTCGTGTATAATATTTCGCATAACTATTTCATAACAATCCAATAATTCATTTCAATCATCTATATGATACATATCAAGTTGTATATTCAAATGCACATGTGACTCCATTCATTTTTACTTTGTTGTGACCGAGTGTCTATTTACTGTCCCGTATCCATTGTAGATATTAGGCTCGTTTCAATTACTATCCTATACCCATTGTGAATACTAGGCTCATTAATGACTGAGCCTGTGGCTCTTTGTGCACTTTTTTTAGCTTTAACCTCTTTTTCACACTGGTTACTCTGGTCACAACTCCTTTATCTGATCATGCATAACAATGTGATGGAATGCATCAATTCACAAAACACTTTGGTTCAATGTGCGTAGTCATTTATCATATTTGTCAGATCTGAGTCCAACATTCAATAATCAGTTGAGTACATATTTTTCCATATTCACATACAATTAGAAAACACTTCCATATATAGTCCTAAGTATCAAACTCCTCGAACCAATAATGTCCAGAATCATAGCAATCATATAAGTAACAGTTCATTAACTCAAAGTTAATCCAAAAATAATTCAATTATAGTAAGAAACATCTAGGATAACTTGCAATACGCTCCAGATAAGCTATTACCTTGATAACCTGACAATGTCTGGATGCTGACGTTCAATTTTTTCTTCTTTATTCATACAATACACACATGTTTTACACATTACTAAGTTGATCAATCATATAAATATTCAATCATGCACATGTATATGTGTCATGTTCAATGCATACTCAATTGACTTTCCCGGGTATATATCCTTAAATCACATATCTTAACCATTCATCCATCATAACTTGGATAAAACTAGTTTACAGTTGGGTTTATACCTAAAAGAAACTCGATTATTTTAAATTCATCAATCATACATTCATCAATCCTTTTCTAGCATTAAATAATCACACAATATCTCAATTCTCATCCATTCATACCTAATACACCTTACTCATATCTTTTGGATCATAATTGCACTCCTAAGAAGACCTTTATTCCTTTAACAATTCTTAATTTCCAGATTTAGATACATTAATATCAAACAATTGTTTCTTTAAGTTATAACATCAATTAACAACCTAAACTTATCAAACACATAACCAACTAATCCAACATCAAGCTAGGTTCATTTTAAGCCTTAATTAAGTCCAAATGCAACAAAGTAAAGTAACTTATCCTTAGTTGGTTCAATAATCACATAAAATAGAAAATTTCATTTCCAAAAGGATGGGTGAACCAAGTGTTCACCCTCCATTTTCCTTCAATTTCTCCATATTTTTAACACCTTTATACTAAATGCTAAATATCTTTTTAGTAGTTCATTACTTATACTTCAATTTCTCATCACCTCAATCCCAATTTAAAATCATCCATACAACAACTAATAAATTATTGTTTATCATGCACTCAAAAACATAACATGATTATATCCATTTATTCATCAAATTCTGACATACTTCATCATCAATATCATATACAATCCATCATCATAATCTCTCTATTAAAGCGTACCATAAAGAACAACACTTTACTTACTTGTTTAGCTCAAAAGCCTCCTCAATTATGAAGTTAACCTAGCCCTCCAAGCTTACAAGATCATCACAAATTCAAGGTGAAATAAGTTAGGTTTTAGCAATAAGATGAAGATAACAAAATATTGGAGTGGCAAAGTGTAGAATTTTGACAAACTCAAAGTTGTGAGGGTTAGCTGTGAGTGTCGAAAATGAACGAAGGAAGAAGATGATAGCATGTAGCAAAAATGAAAGAGAAAATGATTATGTCTTGTGTGAGTATATCGTGTAGGTTAGATGTATGGTAAATGTTATGACACTTGTCATGTAAAGATACTTGCTACATGTCTTCTAATTATGCTACCAAATGTCACTTAAATACTTAATCCATTTGTCACTCAATCTCTAAGCCATTTGTCATTCAATATGAAAGCCATTTGTCACCCAATTATTTAAGCCATTTGTCACTAAATCCTAATTCTATGTGTCACTTATTTCTACAGTCATGTGTTAACTTGTCTTGTCGCTTGATATTTTTCCTAGTCCACATGTACATATTTATTCGTCAATCTCCCAATTGAAACAATTAATTCCAATTTACTGATTGTAAACAATCAAACCAAAATTTAAAACATAAGCAATACACAATCATATTATAATTATTTTAAATGTTTCATACCCTAGAATATGTCAATTGAGTGCATATATTGTCCTTACAATGTTTCTTGAATCATGATTCATGTCTGTATACGAATATTGTACATGTGAATGAAATGCATTTCATAAATTCTCAATGATAAAACTTATGTGCAATAGTCTAAGGTTCTAACCTTTCATAATGTTTTCAAAACCGGCTATTACATCCACATATTCACTGTGACAAATACAGTGACTATACATGGCCATATAGGTCCTAGGTTGCTTCAATTCTTCCATTCTATGCCACGATTTCACCCAAATTCTTCTCCTTTTGGTCTATGAAGGCAATTATTACCTAAAAACACACATGAAGCAGAATAAGTACTAAAAATACCATAAGATTCTCAAATAATAAGCAAAACACACTAAATATGGGTATATAAATATAGTCAATTAATTATTTATCAAGGACCTCCTAATTAAGCCCATAGAACCGTGTGCAAGAGAGCCTAAAGTTACAGAAATTTTCAAATTAACCATCAAAGATTAAGATCCCTGCAAACCCCAAATTATGCTAGAAATAAATGGTCTAGATGCTCCTTAGTTTAAACTTTCGTATTATCCACCAATTAAAGATGATGGTGTAATATTAATAGTCCCTTTTAAACATCCTTAAAAAAGAAGCCAACAAATGGTCTTTCATCTTGGTAGGGTTCTTCCTGAGATGAGGGCCAACCTTCCCCTACTTCATAATTAGGCCATAAACTAATAAAGGGATCAAGGACTAAAAGACATCCTTCTCAGTGAAGATAACCTATTTCTTTTTGTGTTAAACATAAAAATTGAAGAATAATATACTCTTATTAAACATAAAAATTGAAGAATAATATACTCTTGATTTGAATCCATGGCATCTTAGAAATAGGCCAATTTCTTTTACAATTTTAACAGCTATATATGCAGCTTGACATTCTCCATCAAACTAGTATCCCTTTATGGATCAATATTCATAATATTCTATTAGAATATTACCATAAGGGGTAAATTTATTTTACAGCCTTTATTGTCATACTTATTGGAATGGATGAGGTCATAACCTATCAAAACAATAGGATTTTCTATGATATATGTTGTTATGGAACTGAAGAAGGATTTATGAGACCAAATTCTTTTATCTAGACTAACTCCAGAAGATTCTCTCTAAAAGGATTCAGTAAGTGTTATATACTAGTAGAGACCATCCTTAGTTTAACAAAAGAAAATATGGAGACTAACAAGGAAAAAATTCACTTGGAATATTACACTAAGCTATTAGGACTAGACTCAGTAGATCAAATAAAGAAAATAGAATCCAAAAAGGCCTTTAATCAAGCTTAGGACACTCTGATCAAGAGCCTAAATTATCTCCATAAGCGATATAGAATATGAAGGAAGCAAACTCCTCAAATGTCTCTAAAAGTGTCAAGCTCTTATAACCTCATGGTATTTATAAGTATCTTACATGAAAATATCTCATATAGTTATCAAAAAGAAACATAATCAAATTCTCCATCTTTAAATGACTTTAAATAGGACACTAGGGGATTTTAATAGCATCATGTACCCATTCAAGGATAAAAGGAATTCCTACTTAAGAAACTAAAATGATAACCTAAAATATTATGTGGAATCATTAGAAGCTACTAAATTAAGGGTGGAGAGTAATTTCTTCACATGGAGAAGTAAAAAGAAGTCATAGATGGAATATAAGGAAGAAACCAGATAATGCATTAGCCAAAGAGGACTGGCTTGAACATTTTCTATAAAGTATCTCCACTTTTGCCAATACAATATTTTCAAATCATGCCATATTTGTAACATCCCGTCCCCATATTAAGGGTTAGGACCCAAAATTTCAGTACATTTGAGCTTAAAGAGAGATTAAGGAAATGCATTTTTCTTGCTCATGCATAATGTTAGCATATATGCACATGAATATTGAAT
>JANQAP020000172.1:2172355-2193241 GCA_026874005.2 Erythroxylum coriaceum
TAAAAAAAAGAAAACCCTAAACAAAAAAAAATCCTAAAAAAATAAAACCCTAAACTAAACTAAACCCTAAAACAAAAAACAAAAAAGTTTTGGCCTTAAAAAAAATAGTTTTGGCCCTAAAAATAAAAGAATTTCGGTTGTCTCATCCCGCCGTCGTGCATAGCGGGATGGACAAGGTGTCCACCCCGCCAAGTGCTAAGGCGGGGTGTTATACACGTACTTCAATCCCGCCATTGAAGTTGGCAGGGTGTCCTATATCCAGACACCCCACTTTTTTTTAGCACACATTAGGGATTAAAAAAAAATTGTAGCAAATCGAGAATTTAGCCCCCACACACACACAGGATCAAGACTAACTTGTCCTTAACATAATAACAACAACAACAATAACAATAACGTTCTAATAAAATAATGTTATCAGTAAACAACATGGATCAAGACATATCCCTTTAAATATTTTTAATGATCCTTAACATAAATGGTAAGAATATAAACTTAGTTAACCAAGTTTATTTTTTTATGTCATATTAGCTAAGTCAACATAATTAGAATCATAAATTACATATAAAGATTTATGCATCTTTTTTGTTATGAATTTGTGACACCTTTAGTAAGTGAATGATTATAGTATTAAATTATTAAATATTATATATATATATTATATCATGCATAGGAAGTAATAATAATTCGTAAAGGACAAATGATTATATTTTACTAAATTTACTATTAATTTTGTATGATATAATCATATATATATTAAATAAAATATTAATTTAATTTTTTTTAAAAATTAAAATATTTAATTTTAGGACAAAAAAAGCATTGAAAATGTCAGAACACATAAGTAAGATCGATGAGGAAAGTTTTAAATTTCTTGTTTATTCATAAGGAATAAAATTTTCTAATAAATCTCTCTTTAAATAAATCTCATTGTAGAAGAATTTTATAATACGAGATATTATATCATCTAATAGTTTTTTTAATAATATTTATTTTTCTATAACTTTATACAGGATAATAACTTATTTTGACAGTTTTGTCTAAATTAATTAATAAGATTTTATATAAAATATGAAATAATAAGACTCTCAAACTAAATTTTATATAAAAAGTTAGGAGATATTCAAGTCAGCAACAACAGTGAAAACACTTCAAAAAGATCTACCGTTTTCACACTGAAATGATCCTTTTCTTAAGTGGGGCCTCAATTCCTCCCATGTGGTCCCAACAAATCACGGTTGGACAGAGAATAACCTGGTCACTTGGTGAGCTTACTTGCGTCTCTTGCATTGCCCACTTGAATTTACTTGACTTTGCTTCACTTTTTCTGTCTGCAAATGGCGAAACCCTACTCATTCCTCTTTCTTGTCCTCTTCATTCTTCACTATCTCATTCCCTGGCCATGTGTTGACGCCTATTCCATCGGCGTAAACTATGGAATCGTGGCTGACAACCTTCCTCCTCCGTCGCAAGTTGCTAACTTCCTTAAAACCCAAACCACCATCGACCGCATAAAGCTCTTTGACGCCAACCCCGATATTCTTCGTGCCTTTGCTAATACCGGTATTTTCGTCACCGTCACTGTTGGCAACGGCGAAATATCCACCGTCGCCAAACTTCCCGGCGCTCAGTCCTGGATCGCTTCCAATATTTTACCTTTCCACCCCCAGACCATCATCAAGTACATAGTGGTAGGCAACGAGGTCTTAGCCACTTCTGATAAGTTCCTTATAGCACATACTTTGCCAGCCATGAAATCTCTCAAGTCAGCTCTAGAACTCGCTAATATTACTGATATTCAAGTCTCCACGCCTCACTCTCTGGGCATACTCTCGTCTTCTGAGCCACCGAGTACAGGTCGGTTTCGGAAAGGGTATGATCAGAGGATATTCGCTCCTATTCTCGAGTTTCACCGCCAAACAAAGTCTCCATTCATGGTTAATCCGTACCCCTACTTCGGGTTCAGGGCAGAGACTTTAGACTACGCGCTGTTCAAGCCCAACGTCGGCGTTTTCGACCCGGAGACTGGTAAGAATTACACCAACATGTTTGATGCCCAGCTTGACGCTGTTTATTCAGCGATGAAGAGGTTGAAGTACGAGGATGTAGACATTGTTGTGGGGGAAACGGGTTGGCCGTCTGCTGGTGACCCTAATCAACCGGGTGTGAGCTTGGAGAACGCTATATGCTACAATGCAAATCTCGTGAAGCACGTTAACTCCGGTAAAGGGACGCCATTGATGCCTAACCGGACCTTCGAGATTTACATTTTCTCGTTGTTCAACGAGGATCTTAAACCGTCAGTTTCGGAGCGGAATTTCGGGTTGTTCAAACCCGACATGACTCCGGTTTATGACGTGGGCATATTACGAAATAAACAGGTATTTCTGATTTGAGTATTTCAAATGTCCGACGGTATGTAAAATGAGCGAGTAGACCTTTTGTGTGGTGAAAGAGAAAGAAATGTGGCCCACATTTGTTCAATGACCAAACTGACCCAGTATATGCAATTAATGAACTGACATTGTAAGGTGTACCTGTCTTTGGATTCTGGATATCTATCTTTACTTTTGTCTGAAAAGTTTGTCCGAAGAAACGACTTTGTCTTTTCGAAATTTATTCACTTGTTCTGCAATCAAACAGGCTCAGAGTCCCACCACAGGCACTGGCCCAGTTAAGAGATGGTGTGTTCCTAAATCAGACGCTGGTGATGATGAGTTGCAGAAGAACATAGACTACGTGTGCAGCAGTGGAGTGGACTGCGGGCCCATACAAGAAGGCGGGACGTGCTTTAACCCCAATACTGTAAGGTCACATGCATCGTACGCTATGAACGCGTATTATCAGGTGTTTGGCCGTCATGACTTCAATTGTGACTTTGAGCACACCGGAGCCCTCACTTCTGAAGACCCAAGTATGGATCAGCTTTCAGTTGTATTTCAATTTTTTTAAAGTCAAAATTACTCTCCAGACCTATAACTATAAACAATGACTTGTTGGCAGGTCACGAGGCGTGCAATTATCCTTTTGATGGGCTAAAGTTAGAGCAGAAGTCGGTGGGGAAAGCATCAAATTCGATGAGATTGTATTACAGGTTTAAAGAATTCTTTACTACCGTGGCATTGTGTGGGATGGTCATTTGTAGGTTTTTGTAAGAGAAGGTGCATCTTGTGTTATTTGGTTGTTATATAAATGTAACTTGAAAATAGAAGACCTCATTCACTTGGGTTAATTTGGTATCTCGGTTTTCAATTTTTCTTGGGCTGACTGATTTTTCTTTTAGCTGTTTGGGATAATTTTTATTGCAAAAAATCTAATATTTTAGGGATGTTGTAAAATTTGATATTATGTTTGAATTGGTATCGGGTCGACCATGATTTGGGCTGCTGACAGTCTTTAGTTTAGATTGAAAATTTTAATGAGGTCGCGTCTAATTTCAAAATTAAAAGTACAACTTTTAATATCAGCTATAAAATAAAAAAAATATTTAAAAATTTAAGATTTTAAATATAAACTAATATGAAAAATACATCAGTTGGAAAAGTTGGAGCTTAGGTGCAACTATGACGAAGACTCACTATTTAAGCAACAGTACTAAAAGACAAATTCGGAAGAAACAGTAAATTGGTAAGATATATCGTGTAAACTTCCACTACGATAATATGTGAAATTATTCATTGTCAGCCCAGGTCACAATATTTGCCTCTAAATATTTGTTCAACTTTATCCTGCTATAAGAATTCTTAATCCTTTTTCTTGATGAATTTATGAAAATGGGAAGTCAAACTTCCAATTGTGTTTGATGTTTATAATGTATAAAATATAAGCAAAATTAATATTGAATTATTGCGATCACAATTTTTGTCCATTTTTAATTGATAATCATTAAACAAATTATACAAATGATACCAAAATGTGCTTCAATCCAATCATTATACACCTGTTGATAAAAAAATTGAAGTCCATCCATCTTATATTTTTAGTCTAACATAAAAACCAATGATATGGTATGACATTTTATAGACCAGTAAGTATTGAATTTCTCCATCATCTTCTCTGCTACGGTCTAGATCATCTCATTTCAATAAAAAATCTAACTAGATAATGCTAAATATTAGAAGTTGGATATGTTATTTTTGAGAATAACTTAGTAACATTGTAAAATACCGCCCAGCTTCACATAAATTGCTTTAGTCAACTCTCATACTTCTTCTATTGACAAGCAAGTATATTGAGAATTTCCTTGTCTTAACTAGATAAACACCACAATTAACTTGGTTTCTCAATCTAGTATTTTGAATGTTAAATTTCATTTAGGTGGACAATCCAAAATCTTCTTTTTTGTACACAACATATGTCGTTATCGTACAATTGTTTCAAAATTTAAAATTCTTTTAGGTGTTACATTATAATATACCATACTATCCAAATTACCTATACCCCTTCTTTTTTTACCTGCAAATCATCTTTCATTATCAAATTTATGATATGGGTTAAACAATGCTTATAAAATAACCTTTCATCCATCAACAAGCCCCCAATTTGCAACTTTTTCTTCACTTTTTCAATTATAACATCATTTGTTGAGCATTTATCCAAAGTTATGATTGAGAGCTTAGAATAAATATTTCAATCTATTAAGCACTTAGTCAATATGGTTGCTAACCTTTCATTTGTATGCAAAGATGATACATAAATGAACGTACTATTTAAAAATATGAACAAATATAAATTATACTAAACCAATGAACAAATGATACAAAAACTAAAGAATATTATTTACGTTAGGAGTTAATTGCAAACATTTTAGCCATTTTCAATTTAATGTATCATCATTAGCATATATTCCTTCTTTTGGTTTTCTATCATCCATATATCTTATGTGATGCAATTCGCCTCATATATCTTGAAGAGGTCTTTCTTAAAAATACTCTAAATTAGTAACTTGAAGGGTGGATGGAGTAACATGACAAACATTCTAAATTTTTGGTTATCGACAATGGAGAGTGGTTATTGATAACCAATGATTATCTTAGTTACAAATACTTTGATATGTTGTAGTCAGAAGATGTGATATTTATTTTACTCTTCCTTTTCATTAGGTTAGGGGTCAAAAATATTTGACCTCCCAATACTAACTTCTTATGTTGCAGGAGTCCTAGTGTCTTTTTAAATGATAGGTTCCACTTTTAAAATCCCCTAACCAAAATCTAATGGCAATACTTACATTCGACCTTTTCAACTCATCACTTGGTCTACTCTTATAAAGTGATTCCAACCATCACTTCTCAAACTAAAAAAATTGGTTCTTTTAACCTAAAATGTTTCTTTACATAATATATTTCCTAGAATTATAATAGAACTCTCCATTAAAGGATTATTCTTATTCATGTAAAATAATCAATAAAAGAAATATGATATGCTTGAATATGTGAATGAACTCAAATACAATCACCTAAAGAAACATGATATGCTTGAATATATGAATAAATGAAATACAATCTCAACTCAAATATTTATAATGAGAATGTTTGTAAAATAAATGTTTTTGTATCAAAGCAATGCAACAATATTGGAAAGAGCAATCTTGATATGAATACAAAGAACATGAAGCGTATATAGAGAAAAGATGTTTAAACAAAGAAGAAATGCAAAGTTATCAGTTTTAGTGATTTTCCAAGGGATAAACAATTGGTTTTCCAACAAAATCTCTGTAAACTTTGAGAAATCCTTTTAATATGTAAATAGAAAGTAGCTTTTTTATTTACAGATTAGGTGATAAAAAATGCATTGAATTTTTTTTTCAAATTGTAGAGATAATAAACACATCACAAAATCATAAAGGTAAAAAGATAAGCAAAATAATATAAAATAGAGGATTTTACCAGAGGATCAAGCATCTCATTTAATCAAATTATAATATATAGTTAGAAGTACATCTCTTACTAGAATATACATATCTTTGAAGGCCATCATTCGTTAGGACAATAATGCTTAAAAACTCTTTTCTAATTGTGTATATGCATATCACCAAAACTGAAAATGAAATAACAAAAGGAGGAAAATAGTTTGATAGATTTAAATTTTGAAACATGAATGTGATTATTGATTAATAAAAGGGCGCCATCTCTTTATACGTTGAATAAATAATTAGTCTGTTAACCCATGATTGCCTCCAAGTGATTGAAAATGTCATTTTAAAAACCAAAAATAAACAAGAATATGAAATCAGTCACCACTCCTAATGCATGAGCTCTATTTGGCTTTACACTTCACAAAGATATCCAACCATAATAGACTAGGTAATATATAACCTTAAATCCAAATTCTACTATGATTTTGAATATTGGAAAAACAAAATTCCAAATTATTAACAAGAGAATAACCTTCTCACACTTAAAAAGAAAACCTATCCCTGCATTAATCATTAATCATCTTCTCTCTCTCTCTTACAAACATACTCAGTTCAAATTACTTCTCTGTATTCATCAGACCATTTAAAGATTAAAAAAGAGCTTTATTATTAGACCTCTTTTTGATTAAACCAAATAAATAATAAGGAAGTTGGGTCTGATGATCAAGGATGGAATGAGTAACATTAATGAAACCAAGATTATAAAGTACAATTTAATATTTTTTTCATAATCAACATTGAGTGAAAATCTTTTCAGGATCACATTTAACACACATTGAAGTTAATAAGATAGAATCTTTAGTAAATGCTAGTTGTAACTGAACAAAATTAGACAAAAAAAGACCATCAAACAAAGCACTTGATGTATCTACAATATAAAGGACATACTTGAGGTAAAACATGATGAGAATAAAAATTACCTAATTGAGAGAGAGGCAGGTGATGGCTAAGGTGTGATACCAGATGCAAAGCGTTAGAATGGAAGAGAGGGACAACGACAACCGAAGAGTGAGAGTGAGAGTGAGGAAGAGGAAGAGAGAGAGGAGAGGAGGGTGTGCTATATGAGTGGGATGTTTTTAGTTTTTGCTATAAAGGAGAGAATGAGAGTAACAATGTTATGAATATTATACTGATGATGGTACTGAATTTGGTTGTGGTATGATATTGTACTAGTATCGATTAATCCTAGTTATCATTCTAGTTAGTTTTTAAAATTATAAAATAGTCCCCAACTTTTTTAAAATTACAGCATAGTCCCTTATATATTATGCTTTATAATTTTCGATTTTACATCAACCATGTCTCCAAAAATCATATAAAATAATCACAATTAATATAAGGAAAAGATTGTTTAATTATCAAATTACTTAAAATGTTATAATTTAGATCATATAATAAATAATAATTACATCAAAACATCATATAGTAAGAATAATAAAGATCTATGACTCTATAAATATTATAACAAAAGTTTATGCTGAGTAACACAACCAAGTAGAATCGAAACCTGGAAGAAAGTGAAATTAAAAGAAAAGAGAAGAAATGAAAAACCTTGAACTTTCTTAAATCGAATATTTGCTTAAATTGTATTGACCTTAATTTTCATTTGATATAAAATACTCTTTATTGAGAGAAGTCTCTTCATTACCATCATTTAAATTCAATGCATCAAATGACTTGTGAATACTTTCCCATATAAGATTATCTTTCAATTCACTCTCATCGATCAAACTTAGTTCTTTAGAAACCCAGTCCAATAAAAGATTGATATGGTAAAGGCAAATTTGATCAATATAACTACTTGTTCTATTAAGAATCCTAGTAAACAAATAAAACTAAATTATTAAGAAATTACAAGAGATTATATTCAACTTAATAATGAAAATAACATACCTTTCTCAAAGCTTTAAGTTGTATTGAACAAATTCTAAATCGTTCAATTTTTTTCCAATCTATTCGTTTTCTTAGAATATATAAATTCAAATGTGCTCCAATTCCTTTTACACCTTGTTGTACTCACACTTTGACTCAGAACTTGAATTGTAAATCTTTGCAATTCATAAATACCACTTTCAAATTGGTCCCACCAAGCAACTATAAGACAACAATAGTAATCCTATAAACAAAATAAAGTGATGATTAATTTCCAATAAGTAACAAAAGTGAAGAAATATATACTTGAATTAAGTTTGTCATTTAAAAAGATTGCAATGAGCATCTTTAAAAACCTTTATTTGTGACCTTAAGTGATTTTGCATCATCTTATATGCAACAATTATTGTAATAGATAACAACATTCCCCGATTAACTTCAACTTCTTTATGAAACCTTGTCTAAAATAGACACTAGGATTTAAAAATGCCCTAGCTATAAATAATAAAGAGTAAAGTTACCTTTCCCATCTTTCATCAATGACTGCAATATAAGGTGTATACAAATAAAGCCTATCTTTTATATTAGCATTGATTTCTTCATTTTCCTTCTATTTGACATCATAAAAATAACTTATTGTTACCTTCTCATCGATATCATCCAAATGAAGTACTCTCATTAAAGGCTCACAAAATCAAATGAAAAATTGACATTGGGACCAAAATTTGTGATTTTCAAGTATAATTCTAGAAACTTCGAATCCAATATTAGACCTTACATATTGAGATGTAACTCACTTATCACTTATAAATATTTGGCTCAGCTCCTTCTTTATTAGAATAAGGCATTGAAGTGATACGAAATTAGTCATAAATCTTGTAATAGTAGGACAACACAAATTCCCACTATTGGTGAAATATTTTCTCATCAAATTTAGGACCCGTGCATAATTATAGATGAATATAGTCACTTTTCTTCCCTTTTGCATAGTTCCATCATTGGTAGGAAAGTATCTAACATCTCCTATTTTTTCCAACATTAGGTCATTACATTGTGCAACATAAGGAGTCCAATAAAAAGAATTGTACTTGCTTTACAACCTTTTTCCAAATGCTTTATAAGTAGAACATTGTCATTGATGAAATCTATAATGTTTTTTGGCCTAATTTCATTCACAACTTTATCAAATATCTAAAATAGAATATCAACATCTAACAAGGCTAGATGCATCAATTTAAAAACATTATCCCATTATTAAAATGAAAAAGGTGATAATATGTTCATATCTTTTATTTGTTTAACCATCACACATGATTTAACATTTCCCAATTCACATTCTTTTTTTAATCCAAATAATTCTTTATTGTATAGATAGATCTGCTAAGAATATTACCTATTTAGTCATTAATTAAAGGAGCTTTATAATATAGACTGTAAGAGGTAATAACATCTACCATAGGCTAGTAACAATATGATTAAACATTATTGAATGATTTACCTATATCATACCACCATATATCTATTGCCATATCCATATTATGAGCTGCTTCTTTAGACTGTAAGGCACTAAAGATTGGAGGTTGTGCTCCAAGAGTTGTTTATGGTGTAAAAAAATTAGAAACAATTTTCTCTTCCACACAATAGGCATAATAAACCCTTCTTGTTTAGTAAGAATACCACCTTCAACATTTCTAGTATCGTCCTAACCATCGTAAAAAGAATTTATGTTACCAACTTCGTAGTTTAATCTTTTCCTTCTATCTTTTTCATACTGATATTCTTGAAGCAAAGTTTTTATTTGCTATTTCATGTTATGACTAATTTTCTTATAAGGCTCCACATCACCTCTGATCCTAATTAAATGCTTCTTTAATGTGGTGATTCTCCTACCTTTCAAATGGTTGTTAAAATACAAACAAATGATATGATTCATCATTTTGGAAACCAATCTAGCATAAGTCTAAGCTGGATCATCGAATCATACTAAAGAGGCTGAATTATCAGCATTACTTAAGCTTCCCTCCATTTATTTGTAAAATAAATAAACATATATGTCAAAATTAAATTGATAACCTCATATCAAAGTTAATTGTAATGAATATGTAAAGTTTAGCATTTTTATATTTGTTCATATAAGAACCTAAATAAGAAACTCCAATTCTTTTAGATATTTTACATAAATAAATAATAGTTGATCAAATTTTATAATTAATTGTTCCATAAATAAATGAAAACTATCGAAAATAGTTTCTCTACCAGTTATGGGTAAGGCTTCTTACTATAGGACCTTCCCAAACCTTTCAATTCAATGTTGAGCAAGTTTTAATCCTATAAAACCCTCAATATTCCACATGCATATGGGTTGTAAGCGTAGTATGTGAGGTGTCGATCCCACTAGGAATTAGTGAATGAATAGAATCCTAATTTGTAAAAGGCCTAAAAGTGTAATTAAAATGAAAATAAAAAATGAGCAGGAAATTAAGCAATTGAATATGGGTTGATTGAAAATGAAAATTTAAAATTAATACAAAGAAATCAAAATTAAGCACAACCAAATAAAACTTAGAAATTCACACAAGGAAGGTTAACCAATTGTGAGAAAAGAGCATTTATCCTGTTATCTAATGTTAACTTAATCACTTTTGAGTTAATTCGATATCGATCCTAGAAGTTCAAAGGGGGATTACTCTATCTCGAGTTATAATCATTTAACCCTAAATCATAAACCCTAATTGAATTGAATTATGGAATTTGCAATCTCTCAATTAATAAACAACCCATACATCCAATTAGATCTTAAGCACTCTAATAGACAATCGGGTCCTTACACGTGATCTCTCTTCGTATAAATTAATCTTAAGCACTCTAATAGACAATCGGGTCCTTACACGTGATCTCTCTTCGTATAAATTACCAATTTGATTGTTTGCATGATTTATTAGACTATTTAACTTTTATTACCTAATCTAATAATTTTTTTATTGGTTCATTCTCTCGATTTATTACTGAAGCATGCAAATACGACAAATAATCATAATACTCATCTCATTAACATCAAAAGCAATCAAATCAACATTGATTCAAGAACAAATCCCTAAAAGAGTTTAGAACATCCTTAAACCCAAATTCATCACCATCACATCCATCTTATACATCAAAATCAAAGAAATAACAAGATGGAAGAGAAATTTAACTTGGAGTGGACTGGAATGGCAGCAGCAACAACTCCCTCTTCCTCTCTCCTCTTCTTTTTTCTTCTTTAACTTCTTCCCTGATGTGGCAAAATGGAGGCTCTCCCTTTAGGGCTTCTTTCTTTTCTTTTTATAGTTTTTTTTCTTTTTAGGGTAAAAAATAAGTTTTACCTAGGCCAAAAAGTCCAAAATGACCATTTAAAAATAGAAATGGAAGCAGATCCTTGCGTCTGTATCACACCTGCCACGATCGTGACCCATCAAATGAGCTTTAGTCATAATCGTGGTTGGCTTATTCAGTCATCGTCGTTGCCATGTTTGGGTTGCTTCTGTCACAATCTTGACCTTGACTCTTCCTCCAAGCTTTCTCTGAATCTTCTCTAATCTTCTTTACCTAATCTCAAACACTAAAAAAGTCATCAAAACACCTTAAACATACAAAATTAAAGCCTAATAACATGCTTTAAGCCATATAACACTCAAAAGCATAAACATGTAATCATAGTAACACAATTCTAAACCTAAACATGCACACATAATCTAATTAACAACTAAAAACATACTAAATTACCACGAAAACATAATGCAACCTATAGCTATCAACATCCCCACACTTAAACTTTTGCTTGTTCTCAAGCAAAGACAAAAACAAAATAAAACACAAACACACAAAAACAATAACACATATAAGCACGCATATGCAATAATGGTATAATGGCATTGAACTTCTCGAAGCTAATTTAATTTCAAACACAAACCTTTAAGTTGTTCTAACTTATTAACTTATGAAATTTGTGGCTAAACACTTCAGACTAAATATACATATTAATCAAGACCTTAATGTCAAATTCATTCGCCCCATCACTTGCACACATATATTGATAATTATTTAGTCAATCAAAATTGTAACTATTCCTAAGTAGTTTTTCATGAAAATTTAAGCTATTTATAATGATCAGTAGGTTTTATTTATCAAAGCACTATTTTTGTTAATTTTCACTGACATTGACCTAGTCTTTTGACACAAAGGCAAACACTTGTAATAAATGTCCCTTGGTTACTCAACTAGGATATTTTTTATTCATACGCTTGGTTGGAATGTCATTATAGCCTTTTAACACAAAGGCAAACATTTGGGATGAATGTCTCGCAATTATTTTGCTAGATCACATTCTCAACTGGTTACTAGTTCTATTCATAACTCAATGGTCAACAAAAAAGTTATTTATTTAAGAAATACACATTTTTTCACATTTTATTAACTACCTCATTTCTTTAGCTAATCATTCTTATAAAAGGATACTAATGATGCTACTTATTCAATTGAACTAAAATTATAAATGTATGTGGAAAATACCTAGGGTTAATGAACTAATATTATATCCTAATTATGATGCATATTTAACCAAAGCGACCTAAGATACCAATTTCACAAGCTAATAAATCTTTAAAACCTAGAAGAATATGTTGAAAGCTAATTTGATTATGTTAAGTCCTAGGCATTAACACATTCACACAAATCACATCATGAAATCCTAAACGAAAATACATATGGTATGTAAAATTCACATTTAACATAAAAAATAACAATGCATACATCTCCCTACACTTGAACAACACATTGTCCTCAATGTGAGGAGAACACATAACACATAAGGTGGGAATACAACTAAATAACAAAAATACATAAAACAAAAAACGAAAAGAATATGGTTAGAGCATATAACCCATTATGGCAACTGAGGTGGTGATAGCGATGGTGTTGGAGACCAAATGCGCTTGACGCTCAAGATTGCTTCCCTATCATATAATTGCTTTAAAAAGAATAAAAGAGTTAGCAATCCAAATCATTCCAAATCCTCAAAATTTTATTTTTAGAATTTAAAACAAATCTAACTACATAAAAATTTCAATCTAACTACTGAACGTGCTAAGTTATGGTCATTAGCTTGACCTAGTAACCTTCAAAACTCACCCGGGATCAATTATGAGTGACTTGCTACTACCCTTTTCGATCAATATCAGTTTAGTGGCTTGTAAATAATCTACATGTTGGAAGATACTAAAAAGGGTGTGATCAATCCCTTTAGGAAATTTAATTAACTTCAGTATTGCTCTTCTCAATAACAAACTATCAACATAATCGGGAATGATAAAATCCCCTGAATCTTTGACAAAATCAAACAGTTTGTGTTATAGGAAAGTGGATTGCTCGTCTTCTTTAGCACCTACCATCCTCCACTTTCCCACTTTAGCTTCTTGAACAGGAACTTCGAAATATTCCTTAAACTTTTTGTCTTTTGTCACCTGTTCCTTATAGCTTAGTTCTTCAAAGCAGCCCTTCTCTTGCGTTTTGATATACTAATCCATTATGTTTATTTTCATGTAAGAGCTGCTTTCTTTCGGATGAGCCAAGTCTTTGTTCACTCGAAACTCTACTTGTTAATCACCAATATGAATAAGTAATTTGTCTTCATAAACATCTATCAATTCTTTTCCAGTGTTCATAAGGGGTCATCCAAGAATTAGTGGATAGTTCTTATCCTCTTCTAAACCTAATATGACGAAATCCATAGGAATAATGAACTTGTCCACCTTTACGATAACATCTTCCGCTACTCTAAACGATTTCTTTATAGATCTATTTACTAACAAAATAAGCATCGAAGTTGAATTCACATCATCGAGATCCAATTTCCTAAACGTTGACAAAGGCATAAGGTTTATACTTGCGCCTAAGTCGTATAAATATTTTGTCAATTCTAACTCACCAACCACACAAGGTACTGTGAAGCTTCCAGGATCCTTTAGCTTAGAAAGTATGCGATTGGTGATAATAGAGCTACAACTTTCAGTTAGTGCGATCGTTTGATCCTTTTCCCAAGTCTACTATTTGTTAATATGTCTTTAAGGAATTTTACGTACTTGGGCATATATTCCAGTGCGTCCATAAAAGATAGATTAATTTGCAAAGTTTTCAACTTCTGTATAAACTTTGCAAAACGTGCATTTGTAAAGTTTTCAATTTCTCCATAAACTTTGCAATATGTGCATCAAGTTTGTTCTTTATCAATCATTTGGGAAATGGAATATTAGGTGGATGTGGTGTAGGGGCAACCGCATGGAGGGTACTCACTTATGCCTATGTCCTTTTTTTTTGTCTTTTTCTATTAGTTGGGTTGTAGCTTGTGTCTTTGCTAGTTGCTCAAGTTCCTACCCACTTCTAAGTATGATTGCTTTAAGTTGCTCCCTTGGGTTTGCTTTAGTATTTCTTGGGAGACTCCCTACACTTCGTGCAGACAATGAAATTGCCAGTTGGCTCATTTGAACTTCTAAGTTATGAATAGAAGAGAGATGGTTTTTAGTGACTTGCTCAAATGTCTCTTCTAATCTCTTATGAGCTTCATCCAAGCTTCCAAGCTTGTCCAAAAGTTTTTCTAACTTAGATTCCATATAAATGGGGTTCTCTTATTGAAATCTAGGTGACCCTTGAGGTCGAAATTAACTTTTTGCCTTATTCACCCAAGAAATTTTGAGTGGTTTTTTTAGGATTGTAATTGTTAGAATAAGTGTTATTTCCTCCTCCTTGACCAAATTATGCATCCATGTAGATGAGTTGCTTTATCTTGTCATTTTTTATTAAAAATAATCAGTTGTAAAATGGTTATTTTGCCCGTATAATTTGCATCTATGTTGAATTGCTCTTACTGGAGCAAATGAAGAGGCTTGTAGGCTGTTAAGTTGTCTTGTTAAATTATCAATCTCAGCTTGCATTGCCATCATTGAATTGACAACAATGAATCCCTTGTGATCACAGAAGGACAGTTGTTATCTACTTCGATCTGATGTCCAAAGATAGCTATTGTTTGCATCTCTTCTAATATATCCTCTGCTTCTTAAACTGTCTTTCAGATAAGAGCTTCTCTATATGTTGCATCAATGGTGCACCTTGTGGGTAGATTTACTCCATTGTGGAAGGTTTACAAAAGAAAGTTTTTAGGTAAGCTATGGTGTGACATCTCCTTTGCAAATCCTTATATCGTTCCTATGCTTTGTAAAGTGACTCCCCATCACTTAGTTGGAAAATTTTGATTTCCTTTCTCAATTTCATTGTCTTGGTGAAAGGGAAGTATTTATTTGGAAACGCACGCACCAACTGCTGCCAATGTTTATAGGGGTTAAGGAGTGATACCATGCTTTGGCTCTATCCTTTAGTGTGAAGGGAAGAAGCTCATCCTAACAGCATCTTCTAATATCCCATGATATTGGAAATTATCGCATATCTCTAGAAGGTTCAGTAAGTGAGTGTTAGGATCCTCACTCGTTAACCTATGAAATTGCACATTGTTTTACAGTATGTTTAGCAACGCTGGTTTGATCTCGAATGACACTGCTTGTACTACTGGTCGAGTGATGCCTTGGTTTACGACATTGAATCCTGGTCCTATGAAATCCATTAACATCCACTGTTGGTTTCCTTGATTTACTCCTTGATTGAACTCTTAAGGAAACTATTCCACCTTCGCTTCTTGGTTTTTTTCTTCGTGTCTCACTCTTTGGATTGCTCACTCTAAACTCGTGATGTCATATTTTAAATTTTCAGTGATCCTGCTTGATCTTTGAGTAACCCTTGTGTTCATGCAACAGCAAGGACAAAAGAGGGCAAAAATTCCTAACTAAAAGAATTCAACTAATACTAACTAATTCCCCAACAATGATGCCCAAAACTTTTTAATCAAGTTTTAATCTTATAAAACCCTCAATATTTAGTAAGTGCACGAGTTTAAGCGTAGTATGTGAGGTGTTGATCCTATGAGGAATTAGTGAACTAATTGAATCCTAATTTATCTAAGGCTTAAAAGTGTAATTAAAATGAAAATAAAAAATGAGTAGGAAATTAAGCAATTGGATATAGGTTGATTGAAAATGAGATTTTAAAATTAACACAAAGAAATCAAAATTGAGCACAACCAATTAAAACTTGGAAATTCACACAAGGAAGGTTAACCAATTATGAGAAAAGGGGATTTATCCTATGATCTAATGTCAACTTAATCACTTTTAAGTTAATCTGGTATCGATCCTAGAAGTTCAAAGGGTGATTACTCTCTCTCGAGTTATAATCATTTAAACCCAAATCATAAACCCTAATTGAATTGAATTATGAAATTTGCAATCTCTCAATTACATCCAATTAGATCTTAAGCATTCTAATAGATAATCGGGTCCTTACACAAGATCTCTCTTTATATAAATTGCCGATTTGATTGTTTGAGTGATTTATTAGACTATTTAACTCTCATTATCCAATGTAATCATTTTGTTATCAGTTCACTCTCTCGATTTATTACCGAAGCATGCAAATACAACAAACAATCACAATAAAGCAATCAAATCAACATTGATTCAAGAACAAATCCCTAAAAGAGTTTAGAGCATCCTTAAACCCAAATTCATCATCATCACATCCATCTTATACATCAAAATCAAAGAAATAACAAGATGGAAGAGAAATATAACTTAGAGTGGACTGGAATTGTAGCAGCAGTAGTAGCTCCCTCTTCCTCTCTCCTTTTCTCTCTTCTTCTCCCTTCTTCCTTAGATTCTTTCCTGATGTCGCAAAATGGAGGCTCTCCTTTTAGGGTTTCTTTCTTTTATGTTTATAGTGTTTTTACCTTTTAGGGTAAAACCTAGGTTTTACCTAGGCCAAAAAGTCCAAAATGACCTTTTAAAAATAAAAATGGAAGCAAATCTACGTTTCTGTATTGCACCTGCCACAATTGTGGTAGGTATGTCACGATTGTGGCCCTTGAAAATGAGGTCCTATCACAATCGTGACCCATGAAATGAACTTTAGTCATGACCATGGCCCATTTAGTCACCATCATGACCATGTCTGGGCTGTTGCTGTCACGATCGTGACTGGGATGTCATGATCGTGACCCTGACTCTTCCTCCAAGCTTTCTCCAAATCATCTCTGATCTTCTTTACCTTATCTCAAACACTAATAAACTTATCAAAACACCTCAAGCATATAAAATTAAAGCCTGATAACAAGCTCTAAACCACATAACACTTAAAAGCACAAACATATAATCACACTAACACAATTCTAAACCTAAACATTCATAAATCATCTAATTAACAACTAAAAACATACTAAATTACCTACTAAAACGTAATGCAACCTATAACTATCATTCAATGTGACTTTTGGTAGGTTGTTATTGTACAAATAAATGAAGACATAATTATGAAATTTCACCTATTAAATAGTGATGGTGGCTTAAAATTTAAGACAAAGATGAATTAAAATTTTTCTATAAACTTAAAGGTGAAACTACTAAGCAATTATATGCCATAAACTTTAAATTATCATTATCGATATAATTAACATGATGATTTTTAAATTAACTAACAAGGATATTGAAACAGATTTTAAGAGTATTATTGAACATTCTTTAGACATAATCTATAATAATATTATTGAATATTATTACATTTTTGAAGAAGAAGGTTTTCAATTTAATAAAAAATGCCTAATTCATGTTCAAGTCTTAACATATCAGTATATGCAATTTTCTATATTAATTGTTAATAAAAAATGCAACCAGTATCTAATTCACAAATAATAAGCAAACTAAATCAACATAAGCCATATTAAATTATTAATAAAAAGGCAACATCTGTTTAATTCTTAAACAATAAATAACCCATATTAATAGAGAGCAATTTTCCAATAAAAATGTAGCACAAACCAAAACCCATATTGCTCTCTCTACTGATAGGTGTTTCACTTTCATCATACACTCAACTAACACTACATTTTCCATATTTTCAGTACATAGTATGTGTATAAGTAGTATAGTCAGAAGTAAGGTAAGGACGACTGAAGATGAATGGCAAATTGGCAATGAACTGATGAAAAGCTGGACTTTAGAGGACTATAGATCGGTGATGAGCTACTGGATTATTGATGAGCCACTGGATCATTGACGAGTTACTAGCAATGAGTGAGATGTCACAACTCGAGAACTATTAATGATGATGGAGAGCTGCTGGTGATGATGGAGAGCACTGGCTAGAGAGAAAGGAGTAGTGATAGTGGAGTGGAGGAAAGGTAAGGTAATTGGGTAAGTTATGCTAAAGATAAGGTTATGCCCTATTAACTCATTTTTTCAATTTTGTCCTTAATTATTTGAAATTACAATTGTCATTGAATGAAATAACTGTTATTGATTGATATTTGTTACTCTATGGTACCAAAATTTGGAATATTGTTTTCCAACTAGTAAAAAACAGAATTCCATAGAGAGTAGTATCTTATTATTTTTGGAAAATCATTTTGTTTATTAGACAAATGATATCGTTTGAATAATTTTAGTGCATGCCAATCATACCAAAATTTAAAACCTAACTTTACATAAACTAAACTTGTAGTAGTGGTGAGAAAGGGCCATATCCACAAAGAATGTGTGACTAATTTTTGTAATGAAATAGTCAGTGTAATAAGATTGGAGTGATTTGGTTGAATTTAATTAATGCTATTAAATTAAATTAAACTATAGAAGATAAATTAATTCAAATAATGCAAAATTGTGAAAAGTAATCAATAGGTTTAAGTCCATCTCTTAGTTCAATTTAAACCTTTACATGAATATGAATAATTAATTATAACATTGCTTTTTGTCCTTCCTTTGAAACTATTAATCGTGGATTAATAACAAACTCTATTCATCCTAGTTTTCCTTTGGATTATAACCAATTAAAACAAAATCTTTAACTAGGAATAATTGTGAAACAACCCAAAACAATCTCTCTAGATTTAGTGTGATAGTCGCATTACTGATTATGAGAACATATTAATTTAAGCAATAATCTGGCAAGCTCATACCATTTAACTTATGAAATGTTATTCCTAATGATTCTCTATCATTAGTTTACCATAATAGAATCAAATTAACGATAATTATGAATTGATACCTTGATTCTGGCAATAAATCGATACATGAGTGATTTAGATTCATACATAAATCAAAAACTTTAAATATAGAATAATGTAATTAATTCCAAAAGAGAGGTAGGAATAAAATCACTAGGATAAATCAATGTCTAAACATATTAATGGCCCTCAATATCCCCTTTGAACTAGAAGGAAGAAGATTAGTCATTCATAGCTCTCCAAAGCTCAAGTCAAAAGTAAGGAATCTACATCCCTTGGTTGCTCTATTCTATATATATCCTTTATTTAGCCTTTTAATCTTCCTTTTATACTTTAAAATTAGGGATGTGTGATTATATAGAGTTAATTATACAGCTGTATAAGTGACTGTGTATATTAATTTTCTAGAAATCATAAAGAAACACGTTTATAATTAGATACACAAGCAAGATACATGATCGTATAACTATATTACAAAGTTTGTATTGCATATACATAGTTGAAGAAATGAATTTGAGTTCTTACATGTTTTTAGTGACTTTCATGCTCCCATACATAACCCTGTAAATCACATACACGAGCATGTACATTTCTATAGGGTTGTGTAATTCATAGTGACTCTAATTCTTCCATGCTTTGTCCTATTTTTGGCTTAACTCATCTCCATTTCATCCACAAATGCAAATAAGACCAAACATCAATAAAATTACATCAAAAAAGTGAATTTAGCTTATTTTGGTTCTTTTTTTTATTCCAACTTGTACCTAAATCAAAATATGAACCAAAATCACTATCTTAAATGCAACATAAACATTAATAACTAAGGAATAAATAAATAATCAATCAAGCACTTATCAAGTTCCCCATACTTAGCTTTTGGATATCCTCAGGCAAAACCAAAGATCAAAATCAAAAGCACTTCCTCTTTAACCATATTTCTTAAGAATACACAGCCAAAAGAAAAGATGAAAAACTTTTAAAACCTATAGCAAGAATTGACATTTAAGGTTTTTATTCATGATCAATCAACAACCTGCCCTTCAAAATTGAGAAATCTATGGGTCTACTTTTACAAGTTATGATTAAAAAGAGAGCAATCCATATGTACACTCAAACGCCTTCCATAATTGATAGTGCGTGTTGAGTGAATTTGTAACACACCACTGCCATAGGACATATGCCCGAAATTTTATAGAATATCCGAGCACATACCCTATAGGAATGGCATGTTAGAGCAGTTACATTCACTTACTATGGCATTATACATATTAGAAGTAATCATAAAAATAACAACTTATCTCATTTCATTAACAAAACATGTTTTACACTGTTATTTCATTAAAAACTGTTCATATATTAACATTATAGAAACCATCTGTGATCAAACTGTTTTAAACAAAAGATTCTACATGAAATGAAAACTATACAAGTACTCTATCTAAAATTCTCAGATGACAGCTGACCAGATCTTTGAGCCATATTTTGATCCAAAATGGGCAATACTAAACTTCAGTTACCTTGCTTTACCAGCAAGATCTCCTCCCAGTGTAACATCCCCTCACCTATGGGAAGGGTAATTTAGTAAATTGGAACGGGTTAGGAATGCATAAAAGTGTTTTGCTATGTTCATGCATTCATTTATGCACATGAATAACGAATAGTGAATTTTTGCACGTGTAAATGTTTGTACATGCATTCATGACATTTTCCGGTTTAAGTGTGAATAAATGTGTTTTAAGAAAAGTTTGCTTTGTGTGAATGAGAATTTGTGTTGGAGAGGTTCATAGGGGTTTTCTAATTTTTAGAGAATTATAGGAATTTTTCAGGAATTTTTCAGAGTCAATTTTGGACCCGGAAAATTGTCAAGTGACAGAATAGGGGTCTACCGATAGTGAAATTGACTATCCAATGGTACTGGAAACTTAGGCATATGAAATTAAGCATTTTTGGAATTGAGCCATTGGAA
>JANQAP020000172.1:2279903-2297969 GCA_026874005.2 Erythroxylum coriaceum
ATGTTCTTTTGTTTCTAACATTATTATTATTTGATTGTCATCAAAATTAGTCATCGTAAAGTCCTCTTGACTTAACAGTTTTCCTTGCATTTGGAATTTTAGACACCGTATACACTCTCCTTCTTCTCCCTCTCATTACCGAAACCTTCATCACACCTACACCCATGAATTTTAGCCTTAGTTCTATCCATCACCACCCTAAAACCACGTAAAATCCTTCACAAAGAGAGCTAAAGAGGCTGAATGTTGATACATATCTTGTTGTTAAAAATCTGTCTTCATTTTCTAGTCATGGCTGAACCCATCATACTCCTTCAATGTTCTTGAATTGTTCTTGCATGTGAGGCTAACCAAGCTTGAAATTTGAGGTGGCATTTGATGGTTGTGCATTAGTTAGTGTTTTTCTAAGTATTTGGCATGTGTTTCTTCCATAATAGGTTATTATTGTTGTATTGTAGGACTCATTTTGTATGTTTTTATTTAGTTTGATCTTTATGATTGTTCTTTTATGTTTGATGTTGGTTTAGGATAAGAATTGATCATTTTGATGTAGGAATGGAGGGTGGCCAACTTTGTGACTGAGCTAGGGACCAAGAGAGGAGAAGAGAAGTAGAGGAGTTGTGAAACAATAACCCACAATCATGGGATTCATGCTAATTCCCACGATCGTGGGATCCCTATCCCAAAGAGACATGCGGGTTTCATTTATTTTTAGGTTCTTATGACTATATAAGGGAGCAAATCCCTAGGGCCAAAGAGGGTGTCATAAGAACTTGCCTCCTTGGGCTAGAAAAGAAATTTAGAGCCGAGAGAGAAAAGATTTCCAGTCCAAATTGGGTAAAGAGCACATCAACTCCAAATTTTCCAGATTAGGCAAAGATGAGGAGGACCTTTCTTCATCTAGTTCTTATTTCATTTTTATCTTCTAGCATCTTTATTATGGATTTTCTAGTTGTTGGGGATGTTAATGACATTATGAGTGGCTGAGTTATTTGTAGAAATTACTTTTGAACTACTTATTGAACTCCTACTTTGTTGATTTGAATGAATGATGCTTTTGATGAATGTTGAGCTTATTCCTTACAATATATTGAGAAATTAAGTTGGTTAAATTGTTTAGGGTTTTACAATGAGAATTGGCACCCTATAGACCTACATTCATCAAGTTAATTGATTAGTGAGAGAGAGATCTTGGCTAATTAGTAGATTACCCATACGATAACTTCATAACTAGTTAAATTGGTAGACTGATTCTGTGGATTGACAGATTGCTTAATCATTTCCATTTAATTTGGCTAGGTATTATTAATTATACCTTGAGAGAGGATAGTTAATACATTAGGACATCTTAGGTGAGGCACAATTTAATTAACAAGGTAGGAGGGAGATAAGATAAGTGATCTCTAATTGTTAAATCTTGAATTCCTAGTTTATACACTTTTACTTTATCATTTGTTCATGGTTAGTTATTTGATTTAGTTTAATTTTTCAGTTTATATTCATTAAAATTGGTTCTTAAATGAAGTAGCTTGAATTAAGCAGTGTCTGAACACATTCTCTAACAAGTTGTTATCTGTTCTTTACTACAAGTTACACCCCATATACTTGCAGTTTTGAGCATAAAACTAGTGAATTGGTTTTGCATTCAATAGAATTCAAGCTAATCAAGTAAGTGAAATACTGACCTATTATGGTATATGTTAGCTAAATTTTATTATGGCTAATTAGGGGTGGATTGAATGTGGTGTTATTGTTAAAGATGTGTTGGAAAATGAAGAATGAATAGGTACTTTTTTGTTCTATTTTTTCATGTACGAAAACAATAGTTTATGGGATGTTGTATGGATGATTTAAGTTAGTAGTTGAAGTATAATTGATGAGAAATTCATGCTAAAGATAGGTGTTATTAAGGTGTTTTCGAATTTGGAAAATTGAGTTATAGGTGTGTTTGTAAAAAGTGACTATTAATGACATAAGTGAGCAAAATTTTGTAAGCCTTAGTGTAACCAATATGAAAGTTATATTAACTTGAAATGAAGTAACTTTAAAGGACATGAAATATGGAAATTTTCAGGTGTTATTAATGTCTCTAAGCTTGCAAAATTCGTGAAGTATTGAAGGTAGTAATGTTACACACATTAGTAATGTTGGTGACAAATTCTGGAATTTTAATTTTAGCCTTGTGTACATATCGAACCAACTGAGAAAATTCACTCTAAATTGGTATATTTGGAGTTGATTAAATCTAGGAATGAGCCTAGATTGTTACTTGATTAATTGGTTAAGATCTTGATAAGTTTGTGTGATGTCATAACCTAAAGAAGGAGTGTTTTGATGTGGTTGTATTCAAAGCTGAAAATTATGATTTGTTAAAGGAATAAATGTGTTCTTTTAATGTAAACATGACCTTAAGGACATAAGTAATGTGTATAAGGTATGGATGAATGAATTGAAGAACATGTGATAATTATGAATGAGAATTAGGTAAATATATGAATATATATTGCTGGAAAAAGTTTGGTGAATGTATAGATCTAACTTGCTGAAATTCCAGATTTAAAGTAACAATTGTGAGTATTTTATAAAAGGCTTTTTTATCATAAAAAGGTACAAGGATAACTGTAATGTATAATTGATGAATTTGGAGTAAATCAAGCTAACTTAAACGTATAAACTTGATTACAAAATGGTAGCATACAAGCTGTAATGTTTGAATGGTCTTAGGGTGTGTAAACATAAATTGAATAGTCAAGATCTATGTATAAGAATACAAACCGGAAAGTTAATTGAGCATGCATTGAAACATGAAACATATACAGATGTATGATTATATATTTATATGATTAAACAAAGTGATTTGTGAACTATGTGTGTATGTATTGCATGACAATTGACGCACAAGGTGATCGTCAACATCCAGACATTGTTGGAACATCGAGGCAATAACATTTTTGGAGTGTACTATGAGTCAACTTAGATGTGTAAACTCACTTATATGTGCTTCTGTGTGAATTGTATGTTTAATATGAAATGTGTGTACAACTGATTGATAAATGCTGGACTTAGGTCCAAGGAGTCAGTTATATGACATAAGCATATCGACATGAAAGGTAATAAAAGCATAATATATGAAATGATACATCTCATCATAATGAAATGCATAATTAGATAAAAGAGTTATGACCAAGAGTGACCGATGTGTAGAAAAGAACTTGAGCTCATAATTATAAAAAAGGCCTCAAGTTTCAATAGTATGGAATCAGTATCCACAATAGGTACGAGCCAGCCATAAACTCAGTACCCACAATAGGTATAGGACAACAAATTACATTGATAGGCATTTGGTCATAATAAAACAAAATGAGAATGAAAACACATGTGCATTATGCATCCCTACATGATCATGTGATTGAATTGAAATGATTTATCGAATTGCTTTGAAATAGTGAAATACAACTGGAGTCAATGGAGAATGTGATGTGATATGCAATACTGGCTTATATGATATACTTATTGAAGTGTAATAACTTGTGATATGACTTGTGAGAGTGCATCGATGATGGTTCACTCACTGAGTTCGCAAACTCATCAAGATTGCAACATTTTTTCAGGTTCATGAGAGTTGTAGCTACTAAAGCGATCTAGTAGAAGTTTATTACTTACATTTTGAGGATGAAAATGGCTCAAAGGTCTGATCAGATAAATCTATAGAGTCTAGTTAGAGTCTTTTGCATTAGCATCCCATATCATAGTACACAATATATGTTTGCTCTGAGATTGAACTCAAAAATGATGTGTGATGTCTATGATGGATTCTGATTTATTTTGTCATATATGACCTTATATGTTTGTGAAAGAAATGGGAAGAAATGAATATTTTGAATGCTTATGATATGTTCGATGTCTAACATCTAGTTATTTGATTATCTAATATGTTATTCTGTAAAGTATGTCCTTGAATATCCTCTGGTATGTTCGAGATTATGCTCTATAGGAGTGGTATGTTACATACTTAGTATTGGAGCGTGGTCTAGTTTCTTTGAGATAATGGAGCCCTTATATTGGGAGCTTGTGCTCGAGGTACTCTCCATATTCTTTATAAAAACGGTTGCTATGATTAGAACTGGCTAAACACAATTTATTTAAGATGTCGGGGGAGATGATCAAGATGAGTTACTCAAATTTCTTAATAATGATGGGTCTTTATGACTAAGAGTTTTTGGGACACCAGAATATACATAGCCCTTTAGATATGCTTTCTTTATAGGATGTCTCCTAAATACATCAACGATACCATTAACAAAGAGCATGAGTACGACCTTAAAAAATCCAAAGCATTAACCCCTTGAGACCCCATACCTAGATGCATCAACAAGATCCTAAGTCATACATTGAGTGGGTAGGGTGACAACTTCAGATTTTTTAGTAATCAGGATGTCCTTTATTTTTGGAGTATGAACGAAAGGATGTCAATTCACTTAGGGCATGCTTTGGCCCATTTTTTCAAGCATCAAAATGAAGAGAGAAAGATAAAGACTATTTGCATCGGTCAATATATGGTGTGATTACTAAGGAGGACAAGAGTCTTCAGGTGGCTACCATTGATCAGGCAATGAGAGATATTTATCACTTGATTAGGCTTCCAGACAAGCAAAAAGCTTGGGGAGTAAATGGGAATTGGCCCACTATAATGTAGCCACCATCGACAAGGCTTGTCACCATCCTAAATAGGAGGCACAACACAGGAGGAAGCTAATGCAGAATGACTTATGGCACTAACACCACCTAGACACCTAGATCAACTGAAGATAGCAACCGGAGAAGCACACAGGGCAGATATTCAAATTCTAGTGCACCAGACAACATTGATAGAGCAGATCGAGAGATGAGAGGCCCATGATAGATGGATGGAGGAGGTTTAGTGCAGATGTTGGGACATCTTGGGATATCCATACCCCCTCCACCATCTAGAGCAACTGCATCATCTTCGGCTCTGCAGTAATATAAGGCTCCACCTCAAGGATCCTATGATAACTGATATACTAGACTCACCAAGAGATAATTGATATAAAGACAACCTAGATGATATATTTTGTTTATGCCTCTTCCATATCTTTGTATTTTATTGATATTTTATTTATCTATGCTTTTTTGAAAAGAATGAACATATTAATTCCATCAAATACTAAACAAAAAGCATTCACAATGTGTACAATAGCATCCAAAAATAAAAGTCAAGTGATATATGAGAAAAGTCAAAAAACTAAGTTTATATAAAGGACTCTAATAATCTTATTAAGTATAAGGGAAAGTTAATCGATTCTCCAATTGATGAGTTATTATTAATTAAATGAGTGTTCCTCCTTATAGATGAAGATATATGCTCTAATTCTGCCATGTATAACTTGTAAAAGTCTCTTCTTGATGTTGGCATTGTCATTGAATATCCTTTGGTTTCTTACATCCCATATACTAGAAAAAAGTCATCGTGAAAATCCATCAATCCTCTTCAAAATTCATCTTGGTGTTCAAGTTCCATCTAATATTGCAAAGTTGAAGAATTGCTTTCCAAATTTATCTACTCTAAAGACATTTAATGTAAAGATGTTTAACATTTTTAAGAAAAGATATGCAAAGTATACACCAGTTACGAATTTGAGAAAATTTGGCTACTCTGTTAGAAGTTGGGAAGCTATTTTTGATTGCCCACCATAATACGACTGAAGATCTAGGTGAGTGATGTTTGATCCACACTATCTTATATTAAGGAGCAATACTAGAAGGATTACAGAAGAGAGACCTATTGTACCTATTTGTATAAAGACCAGAGGGAGTTAGTTTCCACTCAATGTAGTCTTTTATTGACCTGTCCAGATTGTATCAAAGAAGAAATTGGGATATGCTTATAGTTGGATCAAGTTTGATAAGGATATTATATGGAACCACTTTGGCAATCGAGGCATTGGTGGGTATAAAATCTTTAAGGGGAATCGCTTCAATAACATAATCCAAGGTTCCAAAAGAGGTCCAATTGTCATTCCAAAAAGAGGTGTTTTTATAATTCTTTACAATTTGTGTGAATGAGTCTCTGATGCTCTATCTTAGTTTGAATAGCTGAATCATGAGTGAAGAGGCAATTGTAGGAATTTTTATAGCCCACAGATTTTGGTCCATGATGTAATATGTATGCATCCATCTTACACATAACATTTTTTTGTCATGGATTAATCTTTATAGCCTTTTGATTAATAGAACAAAATTTATGCTTTTAATATGTAAAATACCAAGGCGTCCTTGATTTTTAGGCAAGTATACCATATAACAACATATTCTATTGCTTCTAGTTTTACTACTTCTGATAGACTATAAGTAATTGCAAAATAACTTTTCATTAGTTTTAATCACAGCCTGAGGGAACACAAGATGAGAGGCCCAATATTTGCTTATAGATGGGAGAACAAATGTGATCATTTGACATTTTCTAGCTATGGAAAATGTTCTAGAAGACTAGTTTTCAATTCCACTTCTAATTTTTTCAATAAGAGGCTTAAAGTCAGAGAGTTAAGGCTTAAATAAGGACATTGGAATGCCCAAATATTTGATAAGAAGGTGATTCAACTTGAAACTAGTAATAAGTGAGAGTCTATCTACATAAGGAGTTACACTTGCTAAAGTGAACAGACTAGATTTCTCCTTATTGATAACAAGACTAGACAAATTGGTGAAGACTTTACAAATGGTTGTCAAATAGGATATGTCAACTTTTAAGAAGACAAAAATATCATTAGCAATTCTCAGACTTACTACCCTATGCTTCTTATATTTATAGTGAAACCTGAATATGCCTTTTTTGGTGGCATTCCTTGTAAGTAGTCTATTTAAAAATTTAAAGATCACAGAAAATAAGTATGAAAAGATGGGTCACCTAGTTTGATACGTCTAGCAGCATTGAAATGTAACCATTCACTAAAATGTTGAATGAAATAGTTGAGATGCAATGATGAATCTATTATGTTAATATGTCATAGAACCTAAAGGCTTTAAGAATATGGACGATGAAATGCCAATCTACCTTTTCATAAGCTTTTTCAAAATCAATTTTGAGTGCACAATTCTTCCTGTTGTTCTTTCTAGTGTAATGCTTAAATAATTCCTAAGTTAATGCAATATTACCTCCAATTTGCCTCTTTGGGATATAAGCAAATTGAGTTAAATCAATCAACCTAGGAAGTATATGCTGCAATCTTAAAGCAAGCACTTTGGAGATGATTTTATAAATGGAGTTGTAGAAAGAGTTAAAGACTTGTGTTGTTCCCCTTTAGGAACTAAGGTAGTGAAAGTGTTATTTATGGCTTTGAGAAACCTACCATTGTTAAAGAATTCTAATGCTGCATTGGAAACCAAATTGTCTAAATGGAACAGTTTTCTAAGAAAAAATGTATGTTGAGACCATCTAGCCTTAGAGCTTTATTAAGGGCTAGAGATTTTAAGGATTCTTAATTTCAAATCTAGTAATAGGAGATGCAATAGCCTTTAGCTCCTGAGTAGATAGTTTATGTTGAACTGTTTCCTCAATAAAACCTATAAAAGAGAAATAAGAAGAATGAGAGCCTAATAAATATTGGAAATAATAGGTAGCTTCATCAATGAATTGGCTTTGAGTTTAGAGTAAGGATTAATTTTTTCAAGAGAAAAAATTTTTTTAGGCTTTCTTTATAGAGATAGATCTGTAAAAGAAGGCTGTATTTTTCCCCATCTTAAAGGCACTTAAATTTAGATATTTTTTCAACAAGGAATAGTCTAAGTTAATTGCTTTTGAATAATTCTTTAAAACAATATTTTCTACCTTTTGAAGGCTTGGAAAAGTAGGATTGTTATACAAACTGCTTTGAGCTTCGCTAAGATCCTCTTTGGCTTTGTTTAAAAAGTGATAAGCATTTCCTACTTTTTCTTTGTGAAAGGTTTTAACTTCATCTCGGATGCTTTTAATTTTCATAGAAAAATGGAATTGCTTGAAACCAAACAAAGGAGTAGCTAGGCCTCTTTTAATAGTATCCTGAAAACCAGAAATGGATGTGATGAAGTTATTCAACCAAAAATGATACCTGGGGGAGTGAGGTCTGGTTCAAACATAACAACCACGTAAGAGTGATCAGGGATGCTTGTATTAGGGAAAATACACTAGAGTTAGGAGAATGTTACAACCAAAGCTAGTTGGATAAGCCTCTATCAAGTTTTTTCCTTAAGGAAGTCTCATTACTATACTTATTACCCTAAGTAAAGAAATTTCCCCAAGGCAAATCAAAAACTTGCATATCAGCCAAAAAGCTCTTACGATCTTGACAAATAAGTCTATTGGAGTAATGACCTTCAACTTCATCTTGACTAATGACGAAATTGAAATCACCAACTAAAAGCTAAAATGAGTTGATACCATATGCTAGCTCTTTCAACTTGCTCCAAAAGGAAAGTCTTTCAAAGAAGTAATTGAGAGCATAGATAATAGAAATATCTAGGACCTTGTAGAGATGTTTAGAAAATACTTATAAATGGATCAATTGATCAATAATGGTAGAGCTAATTATCTCCACCTTATCACTATTTTATATTACTAGATTCCTTCCATTAGGGCAATATTCTTAATTAATAGACCTCTAGTTGTTTGGTAAAAAAGATAGATGGTTGTTGATGTTCTTCTTCATATTGGTTTCAAGAATGCCCATAAAGCAGGGGTTATTTCCAGTAATGAATTCTCCAATAACTTACTTTCTTTTAGTGGAATTCAAACCTTTAATGTCCCATATACAAACTGACATTAAGAGTCTCTAATCACTTACTTTCTTATAGGGGAATTCAAACCCCTAATGTTCCATATACATAATGACATTAAGAAGTAGAAGAAGATGTGTTATTCTTCCTACTATACTTTCTTCCTAACTCAATTTTAAAGTCAGCTTTAAGACTAGGTGTTTGAGTTGTGAATGTCATTGCAGGTACAAGGGTTTCACTAGCTTTTTCCTCTACAATAGGATTTGTTACAATTATGCTTGCTTCAGGATTATTAGTGTCTATGGCATTATCCACACCTTCTAGATTTTGTTTATCACTAGCTACAAGGGTGTGAGGATTCACATTTAAATCACCAACACCCATTAGCTTTTCAGAGCTGTTTATTTTAAATACTTTACTAGTTGGTTATAAAGTTTTTATTAGTTTAACAACATGGCGTTTCCATATTGATCGGGTGTTGGTTGTGTGTAAGTTTTAATAAAACCCTTGATAATTTGCAAGCGCACGATTCGTTAGCGTAGTACCTAAGGTGTCGATCCCACGAGGAGGGATAATCTAATCCTAAAATCTAAGGCCATAATCAAATACAAAAAATTCGAAATGCAACTAGCTGAAACGAAAATTCAATTCAATCACAAAAATACTAATTAGTAAGCAATTGCAACACACCTAAGAATCAACCTAAGGAAATTACCAATTGAGAGAAAGAGAATTTTACCTATCCTTAATGTTAACCTAATTGATTACGAATTACTATATTGTTGGTTCTAGATGTTCCTAGGGTTGATTACTCTCTCTTAAGTTATAACTATTAACCCTAATCAAACTATAGACATTGCAATCTCTCAATTTACAACATATCCAAAACTCTAATTAGTTCTGAAGTTCTCTAGTAAACTATTGGAAACCTATGCAAGATCTCTCTTCGCACAATTTACTGATTTGATTTAATTCTAATTTCTATTAAATCACTTAACTCTTGTTAGCCCAATTTTACCATTTTTCATTTGATTCACCCTCATAGTTTATTATCGAATTATGCAATCGCAGAATTAAGTCACAACAAATCTAATAAAAACATAAACAATTAGATTTCTTTAATTCAAGAATAAAACTCCGAAGGTGACTTTAGAACATCATCAACATTCTAGATTCTATCATCAACTATTTATTCCAATTCCATACAATAATAAAATTGAAATTAAATAGGAAATACAATTTGAATGGATGATGGGAGGCAACAACGTTAGGAAACTTCTTATCTAAGAAGTACGTTGAGTTAACTTCTCCTCTTTTCTCTTCCTTCTTCTCTTCCTCAATCTCTCGATGAATTCTCTCTAGGGTTTCTTAAGGTGGCTAATGCAAAAACTCCTCTTTGCCTCTTTTTCTTGTTCTTTAAATATCTTTTTTGTTATGAGCAACCCTAAGTTTTTTCTAGGGTCTGAAAGGTCTAAAACATTCCTCAAAACTTAACATTTTTTAGTATCTAGATATCTACCAGACACAGGCCACAATCATGGGCCACATCCGAGCCTTCTATCCTAACTCAGGTGCTTATGTTAGCATTATGGCTCGATATGCCAAGATTGTGGCTGTTTTTTTGTCCCGAATGTATCCAAAGCTGCTCAGTTCTACAATGTTGACCCTGAAACACTAGCAAACACATCAAAGTACCTCAAAAAATAATTTTTAAGCTCAAAGACTTATACTAACCTATAAAACATTTAAAACATAAATAATCAACAAACTAACACAATTCTAAACTAAACACATACTAAAGGATTGAATTAACAACTAAACATATATCAAACTATGCCCTAAAACATGATGCAATTTACACTTATCAACATCCCCAAACTTAAACATTTGATTGTCCTCAAACAAACAGAACAACAAACACACAGAATCACAAAGCACACAATGCAATAATGAGACAGTGGCTTCAACTTAATGAAGTAAATTTAACTCTAAACACAATCATTCAAGTTATTCCAAATCATTAACATGCAAAATTTACGTCTAGGGGCTCTGGATTAAACATACATATTAATTAAAACCTAAATGTCAAGTTATTCACCCTTTTCAATTTTACTCACACATTAATAATCCGTTGGTCATTCATGCTCTATAACCACTCCTAAGTATGTTTTCATGAAAAGTCAAGCTATTTACAAGTTCAGTAGGTTTTTATTAGAAAACATTTTTAACTTTTTACTTAATTTTTATGGACATGGACCTAGTCTTTTACTCAGGGGCAAACATTGGTGATGAATTTTGATCCAATTACTTGACAAAGTCATGTTTTTATTAAGCTGCTTGGTTGGAACGTCATTATAACTTTTTGACACAGAGGCAGACATTTGTGATGCATGTCGATCCGGTTATTCGGCTACATCATGTTCTCAACTAGCTACTAGCTCTATTCATAATCTGAAAGCCAGCGGAATAGTTATTTATTTAAAATTAACAAAAGCATAATTTTTTTCATTGCCTACCTTGTTACATTAGCTACTCGTTTCTATGAAAAAAATACTAGCAAAGCTACTTTAATCGAAAGACCTAAAATTTTGAATGAACGAGACATTTTAAAGGGTGACAAACTAACACTAAATCCTAACTAACCTTCATATTTAGCCAAAAATCCTGATCACTAATTTCACGAGCTAATGACTCCTCACAACCTAATAGATTATGTTTAAAATTAAATCGATTTCAATCCATCTAAGCCATTGACATATTCACACAATTCACAATATGCAACCTAACAAACTATCTACAATGTGCAAAATTCACACTCAAAACAAACCACATAACCCTTCCCACAATTGAACAACACATTATCCTTTATGTGAGAAGGAGAAAACAAACATACATGGAAGGAAGAATATAGAATAAAATAAAACAAAAACAAAAACAAAAAATAAAGACTAAGTTTAAAAAGGAAAGGGTTAGAAATAAAGCCTCACGGTGATGGAGGCAGAGATGGTGTCAGAGGTGGCAATTGGACGCCTTAAGCCTTGAAGTATCGATGAATACATCGTATATCCCATCTCTGACGTCATTGTGTTCAGGCCATCTCCTTTATCCTTCTAGATTCTCTGTAAGTGTATATGTAATTACCTTAGTGTTAGTGGAGATTGTATCAAGCACTTTCTTCCAGCTCGCTACATTCATCTGTGTCTTCTTCCGCTTCAGACTCCTCACTAGTCGAGTCCTCTTCTACTTGCTGACGCGGAGCTATGCTCGAACTCTCCTGACTTGCCCTAATCTTCACACGAGTCTTTTGGTTGATGTCCTAAAGTTTAATGTTATGGGACTTAAGGATGTCAACGCACCACAAATGATGGTGATTTAGGAAATCAGGGAGGTGCATGGTTAGGCCACTACCATCCATGCCATAGTATTCAAGAATGGTAGAAATCAAGTACCTCATGCCCAAATTATTGCTCTTCTCACACAGAGTTGCAACAATAGCATTCAGCATATATGTGGAGGTGTACACTGGGATGTTGTAGTCTATGCACCTTAACAAAAAAAGTTCTTTTGTTGAGCACTTGTTAGTTTCTGATTTGTCAAAAAGCATTTGACACATGAATTTATGCAAGAACAAGTGCTCGTGGGTTCTTATAATGTTATTGTGGGCATTTTTAGTGTCGAATCGCTCTAACCTAGTGAGCTCATTCCAATAGTGAGAAGCACAAAAATCATCATGCTGATTGACAATGAAAGATTTAGTGAACCTATAAATATCACACATGATTTCAATGTTTAGCTCATAAGCTCATCCCTGCAACCTAAACCTCATTTACTTAGGGTTACTAGGTTCATAATAAAGGTAAGTGAAGAATTTGAGTGTGAGCTCCTGGTAGACAGGATATTGGAAGTGTATAAACTTCATCCACTGAATTCTTTCTGCTGTATTCTCTACCCTATCCTGCAATTCTAACCTATCAAGTGTATCAAAATCAAAATATTTCGAGACCACCATTTGTTTAACATTAACGGCTTGGAAACGAATACCCCTCCTCTGTGTAGATAGGGGAGGGTGCTCCAAAGTCTGCTCCCTATTCCTTCGTCCTTATCTCGAGACTTGATTTCGTTTTGATGATTGGTTGCGCTTTGCTGACTACTTGATGCGCGGTATACTAGATTACAAGTAGGTGAAGGTTGGAATAAAATGAGAATTTGGAAGTTAGTTAGAGAGAAGTGAGTGTTTAGAGGTTCTAATCTTAGAGAGATAAAGTTAAAATGAAGTAAGAAATGAATATATAAGTGAATGAAGGGTAAAATGGTAAAGATTTTAAACTGAAAATCATATGGGACAAGTTTACCCTATCGCAGGCCACAATATTTCCATCAATTTCCAATTTTTCTCTTCTTTTGTCCTTCTCCACATTCCCGATATCACTTCTTAACTCTTTTATAGCTCTTTCACCTCCCTTTTTGCTTCCTTAATCATATAACTGATGTCGAAGTCCTATGACTTCCTGACCTTATTTGCAAATGAAATAACCTAACTACAGAATTCAAGCTATCTAAAATCAAAGAAATAACATGGAATTAACAACCCATGGGTTACCTCCTATGCAGTGCTTCTTTTAACGTCGTTGCTTGACTCTCTTCTTGTGCTCAAGCTAGTGCAAATGAATCGTACAATGGTAGCACAATCATCGATCTTACAATTTGCACATGAGCTACCATGCCCTGGGTTCCACCTTCCTTCTGCTTCACCTTCTTTCTCCTTCTCCTCCACAATTGGTTCTTTGTAAATGCATTCCTAGGATCCTCAATGTCTTCTCGTTGTCCTCAAGGTTTGGCTTCTTTGGTGCTAACTGAAAGGGAGAACTATTATCTTTCTTCAACAGAGTGAAGGTTATTCAAAGGAATGTAAAAATCCACTAAATCCTCTTATTTCTATTCTATATTAGGGTTTTCTTTCGCTGTGCGCTCCTTAACCTTCTTCTTGATTGATTTCTTTAGTGTGAGCTTTGTTTGTAGATGTTTTGTTATGCCATCAACCTTGTTTAATTCAACCTCCTTAGAGTTCCTTATCGCCTTACTTTAAATTGACTTCTGTTGAGCTATAATAGGGTATGGAAATTTAGGTCGAGGTTCCTCGATTGGTTTAATTATGAGCTCACTTAGAAGGAATTCCATAATTGCTTGTCCTTCTCCATTGTCTCCATCTTCTTTCGTATGTTCGAATTTCTTTCCTTGGGTCTGAGTAATGGCCAAGATCTGTTCCTTTAGATTAGACTCGGTATTGTTTGGAAGGGTTCTTGTATTCCGAGTTGAAATTACCTCTATTAGTTGACCTACTTGGACCTCCAGATTATGTATTAAAGAGGCGTGGTTCTTAGTGACTTGCTCGAACTTACTTTCAAACCTCTTATGCGCATCCTTTATACCTACAATTTTATCTAAAATCCTATCTAATTTGGACTCCATTGAGCTCGATTTATCTCGTTGAAATCCTGGTTATCCTTAAGGTCTAAACTATCCTCCAGCATTATTAGTCCATGAAAAGTTTGGGTGATTCTTCCACCCAGGGCTGTATGTGTTGGAGTAGGGATTATTTCTCCCTCCTTGTCTATATTAAGCTCCCATATAATTAACTTACTCTGGATTGCTATCCTTTATTAAGAAACAATATACCGTATCATAGTCCATCTGTCCATAAAGTTTACACTTTAGGTGCACAAATTTTATCGAAACTGAGGATAAAGCCTTCATGTTGTTGAGTTGTCGAGTTAAGTTGTCAATTTTTGCCTACATCTCCATCATTTGATCAATAGCTACAATTCCTTTTTGTTCTCGAAAAGTAGTGGTCTGTCTACTCCGCTCATTCGTCTATAATCAGCTATTACTCACCATCTTCTCTATCAACTCTTCTGCTTCATCTACCATCT
Organism: Erythroxylum coriaceum; assembly: GCA_026874005.2. Lineage (NCBI taxonomy): Eukaryota > Viridiplantae > Streptophyta > Magnoliopsida > Malpighiales > Erythroxylaceae > Erythroxylum > Erythroxylum coriaceum. The sequence continues at coordinate 2,294,603 of JANQAP020000172.1, forward strand.
TTCTCATCAGTGTTCCCCTTGAAGCTGCATCAATCGTGCCTCTCATATGTAGGGTTACTCCATTATAGAATGTTTGCAACAAGAATTTGTTAGGTAAGTTATGGTGTGGGCATTTTTGTTGTAAATTCTTGTATGTTTCCTATGCTTCATAGATTGATTCCGCATCACTTTGCTAAAAGTTGGTAATCTCCTTAATAATCTTCAAGGCCTTGATAAGGGGAAAATACTTGTCTAAAAAGGCATGAACTAGTTGATCCCAAGTGGTGACATTGGCTGGGTTGAGAGAATGGTAGCAGGCCTTTGCTCTATGTCTTAAAGTAAAAGGAAATTGTTTAATTCTTACCGCATCTTTTGACATCTAATGGTACCGAAAGATATCACAGATTTCAAGGAAGTTCATTACATATGCATCGGGATCTTTATTCGTTAGTCCATAGAATTGGACATTCTATTGAAGCATGTTTAGGAGGGCTGCTTTTATTTTGAAAGAGGCTGCTTGTACGGGTGGCCTAGCTACTCCTTGATTAGATGCATTGAACCCTAGTCTCATAAAATCCATAAGGGTTCTTTGTTGAGGTCCCTGGTTCGCTCCGTGGTCAAAATCTTGTTGAAATTCCTCAGTTATTGTTGTTTTTATGCTTTCTTCTTCTTCTTCACACTGAGCTTTCCTAATTGATTGCTCTAATTAAGTAATGTCTAAGGTTTCAGTCACACCACTCGAACTTTTTGTGACTCTTGTTTTCATTCAAGAGCATGTATTCAGAAATAGAAATAACAGAAAATAAAACTAACTAAAAAAACAAACTAAACACCTTAAACTATAAAATTAAACTAATCGTCTCCCTAGCAACAACGCCAAAAACCTGATCGGGTGTTGGTTGTGTGTAATTTTTAATAAATAACCCTTGATAATCCACAAGCACATAGTTTGTTAGTATAGTACCTAGGGTGTTAATCCTACGAGAAGGGATAATCTAATAATAAAATCTAAGCCCATAATCAAATACAAAAAATTCAAGATGTAACTAAATAATAAGAAAATTCAATTCAATCAATTAAATTAAATTAAATTAATAATCAATCACAAAATTACTAATTACTAAGCAATTGCAACACACCCAAGAATGAACCTAAAGAAATTACGAATTGAGAGAAAGGGAATTTTACTTATCCTTAATGCTAACCTAATTGATTATGAATTATTAGATTGTTGGTTCTAGATAATCCTAGGGTTGATTACTCTCTCTCGAGTTATAACCATTAACTCTAAATCATAAGCCCAAATCAGATTATGGAGGTCGCAATCTCTCAATTTATATCCTATCCAAAACCCTAATTAGTTTTGAAGTGCTATAATAAACTATCGGAAACCTATGCAAGATCTTTATTTGCAAAATTTATCGATTTGATTTAATTCTAATTTCTATTAAATCACCTAACTCTCGTTAACCTAATTTAATTGCTTTTTATTCGATTCACCCTCTCAGTTTCTTATCAAATTATGCAATCATAGAATTAAATCACAACAAATGCAATAAACACATAAACAATCAAATTTTATTAATTCAAGAATAAAACTCTGAAGGTGAGCTTAGAACATCATCAACATTCTATATTTTATCATCAACTATTTATTCCAATTCTATACAATAATAAAACTAAAATTAAATAGGAAATACAATCTGAATAGATGACAGGAGGTAGCTGATAGGTGTGCATTAAGATATGTTTTTGTAGGAAAATGGCATGTGCTTTCTTGCATAATTGTTGTTTATTTTTCTAGTTTAGGATTCATTTTATATGTTTTCATTAGTTTGATTTTCATTGTTGTTCTTGTGTGTTTGGTGCTAATTGAGGGTAAGAATTAATTTTTTTGTGTAGGAAGGAAGAGGGAGCGACTTAAAGATTGAACAAAAGATCAAAAGAAGAGAAGACAACAAGAGTTCATCTGGGACAAATTCCCACGTTCGTGGGAATCATGAAAATTCCCACGAATGTGGGAAATCACAAAAAAAATGAGGAGTGCATCTGTGTGCAATTCCCACGGACGTGGGAATTGTAGTCTGAGGCAATCTGCGAGGCTTCATTAAACCTAAGATTTTTGGACTATTAAAACATCATTAAGCCTCCATCTTCAGGAGAGATGACACCCATTTGTAGAAGCACCATCTTTGAGTGAAAAACACATGTTTGGAGCATTGAGGAAGGATTGAAGGCAAGGATCATCATTAAGATTGGGCAAAATAGCACATCAACACCAAAATTTCATATTTTGGCAAAGAAGAGAAGGAGTCTTTCTATTCAATTTTCTGTCATTTTGATCTCTTCTATTCTTTGTAAAAATGGTTTATTTGATTGTTAATGGTATTATGGAGACCATGTTAGGCTTATTTCATTTCAAGGATTTTTTGGAATTATTTTTTCAAAACTCCTATTTTATTGAATTGAATACAATTGTCTTTGTTGATTGGTGTTTTTAATTATGATCTTGCAACAAATCGAGAGAGTGAGTAAGATGAAATTAGTGTAGGATTGTACAACGAGAGTTGGTGACCTATAGACTAGTAATCATCATGTTAATTGAATAGTTAGAAGAGAGATCTCAATTAGTCAATTGATCACCCATAGGATAGTTTAATAACTAGTTGAATCGGTAGAGTCAGTGGGTAGGTTGAGAGATCGTTCAATCGATTCCTGTTAATTCGATTAGGGACAAATAGTTACACCTTGAGTGAGGGTAATTAGTACATTCAAAAATCTAGGGTGAGACACAATTCAATCAATAAAATAGGAGGGAGACAAAAAAAGAAAAAAGTAATCTCTAGCATTTAGATTCTTGAATTCAGATTTTCTACAATTGCAATATTGTTCGTTGTTTACATTAGTCTTATAATTTTAATTTAATTTTCCAGATTATTTGCATTTAACAATTTCGTTTCTTAAACAAAGCTGTCTCTAAATTAAGCGGTGTTAAGGCATCAATCCCTATGGGATCGATATCCACTCTTTTTAACTACAAGTCACGACCCGTTCACTTGCAATTTTTAAGCATAAAACAAGTAGATAGGTTTTACCATCAACAGTAGCGATGTTGGGAAACTTCTTATCCAGGAAGTATGTAACATCCCCTCACCTATGGGAAGGGTATTTTGGTAAATTGGATCGGGGTCGAAATGTTTAAAGTGTTTTTGACATCTTCATGCATTCATTTATGCACATGAATAACAAATAGTGAATTTTTGCACATGTGAATGTTTGTACATGCATTCATGACATTTTCCCGGTTTAAATGTGAATAATTGTGTGTTATAGAAAAGTGCTTTGTGTGATTGATAATTGGTATTGGAGAGGATTATTAGGGTTTTTA
>JANQAP020000172.1:2341304-2351417 GCA_026874005.2 Erythroxylum coriaceum
ATAATATAATTAAAATATTCATGGGGAGGGGTTTTCTTGTAAATTTATGTGTGTGTTTTGTTTCCGTCTCTGTCTCCATTTTCTTGTCCTCTAGTTTTGGAAGAAACAAAAATTTTATATCTCCGTCTCCGGAGACGGGACAAAAATTAGTGGGGACAGCAAGCAAACAGGTCGAAAACAGAATTTTTCTGTCCTTGTCTTCTGTCCCCACCCATAAGGACAGCAACCAAACGTAGGGTTATAATTGGGGCCTTTCATCAGCTCTATGGTTCTCGTCAATAAGGACAACCTTCCTTATTATCATCTCACAAATCTTAAGGATAAGTTAATCTGAATGAGGTACAAGTTGTGTGAATTCACCAACAAATCCAGCTTGGAGTTACTTTCAAATAGTTCCAAAAATTGTACCTTGGTAAAGATTAGAACCTCCTTTTATCATTTGGCTAACTATGAAGCAAAGAATTAAAACCAAAGGTAAACTCTAGTTTCTATTATTCTCTACAACGTAGGAAATGAATCACAAGATCACCTGTCCTTCCGATGCTAATTCATCTCTCAAATTTAATAAAAGCTTCAATCATTCTGCAACTTGCTTTGCAATAACAAGAGGTCCAAAAGGAATTTCAGTTTAAGAACTCAGGAGATCTCAGCATGTTCAACTTACACTATTGATCATCTATGTTATTTGAACAGAGAGAGGAAACAACATAATCTTAGAAGGAAGACAGCATGACCTGACCAGCCTAAGTAATAAGCTATTTGGATGGATCAAAGAATTAGTAATGGCAAAAGGATTAGCATCTTCTTTACGTGCAGATATGAAAACCAAAAGGATTCTGGTGTGCATACCAAACCACGTGTCAGCACCTCGACAACCCAATCTTCTGAAAGTTTGTCTTTTACTGCATATTAGTTAATAATTTAGAGATCATTATTAATCTCGTCCTCCTACTCTTATCTTGCCTCTGAACAAATATGGCAGCAATGGGCAGGTGGTGGGCGAGTGTGTCTCAGCAGCATTCTGCCTTATCCTCGAAATGCCCCTATCCCTATGATTCTTGTTATTCCTTTTTTTCAACCCCCGCGTTACCATCATCTCTTCTCAGGACTACTCATTATTCCCTCTCTCCGCTTCGTCGCCGCCTCTCTCAGCTTCCCGCACTTGACTCCGACGTTCCCCGCCCTCTTCAACATCTGGTGCTATATCTTTAATCTTCTCGTCGTGTATTCTTATATAATTAGGAAATTAATGTTCTTGTCGGAATTTTTAAAAAGGGATCAGTGAACTTGAAGAAGAAAAGCAAAAGCTTTGAACAATGGGACTCATTGACAGCCAAATTTTCGGGAGTTTCAAATATCCCATTTCTGCTAATTCAAATGCCTCAGATCATCCTCAATGCTCGCAACCTTATGGCTGCAAATAAAACTGCCCTTCTAGCAGTGCCATGGCTGGTATTTCCTTATCAGGCAAAATTACTCGACCGGTATACCCCATCACATCCTTAGACAGGAAATTTTGTGATGCAGGGGATGGTTACAGGTTTATTAGGAAACCTTTCATTACTCTCATACTTCGTAAAGAAGAGGGAAAAGGAGGCAATTGTGGTGCAGACACTGGGAGTCGTATCCATCTATATTGTTTGCTCTCAGCTCGCAATAGGAGAAGCAATGCCTCTTCCTCAGTTTGTGGCCACATCAGTTGTTGTAGCCTCGGGTCTGGTGTTGAATTTCTTGAATTACTTCGGAATGCTCAATACTCAAATCTGGCACTTTTGGGAAGATTTCATAACTGTTGGCGGAGTATCAGTGGTCCCCCAGGTTCTCTCTTACTTGATTTCAGAATACTCTTGCACTTCACTTCTTCTGAATCTAGCTAGGTCATCATAAATTGGATTTACTTCTCAGTAGCTTCTTATTAATATCTTGGGTGTTTCCTTTGTCCGTATTCACGTCTAGGTTATGTGGTCAACCTTTGTCCCATATGTACCAGACAGTATCTTGCCAGGGGCAGTAGCATCTATTATAGCGTTAGCCTCCGTTATCATGGTAGGTGTTTGAATTATGCAATGCTTTTGTTATATGTTCTAATAGCATTAAGAAATTTATTGAGATATTGAGGAAAATTTGAAGCATCAATAATTTTAATTGTCTTCATATATATTCACGCTGTGTGGACGTGCTAAGTTTGCCTGAATGGACATAAAGAAGCAGGCACCACTGAAAAATGTGCTTGCAAGTATTGACACCATCCCGATGATGAAGGTTCTATGCCTACATTGTGGTGCATGTGATTTAATCTTGTCCACATCTCTTCCTTTAAATGCTTCTCCCTTGTGACTTAAGGAGATACTCTATTAAGATTTATATCACACTCTTCTTTTCTATTAGTCGACTCTTTTAGAAAAGATTCAGGCATCTCAACTCTTTCATCCTCTAAAACTAATTGTTCATATGGTTACAGGCAAGAACAGGTAAGCTTCCAGAGAAAGGAGTCAAATTTGTTGGGTCAATATCTGGGTGGACAGCAACTCTTCTCTTCATGTGGATGCCAGTCTCTCAAATGGTTATCTTTGTGGTCTTCTGGCATAAAACGTCTATTTACCAGTAAATTTAGATGTGCTTACCCAAATTATCCTCTCTCTTTAGTGGACAAATTTGGTGAATCCTGACAACATTAAAGGATTATCGCCTTTCTCGAAGCTGCTTGGAATGATTGGAAATGGACTTATGCTTCCACGTGCACTCTTTATTCGAGATTTGATGTGGTAATGTTCTGTTTTGTAATCAACTACTGAATTTCTTGCAATCTTTCAACATCTCTGCTTTACTCCTGGGTGTGTCTTTGATTGATTCAAAACCTGGTCTATGTCCTGTTCAATTTGCAGTGACCTTATACTTAAAGTTTTGATTCTTAGAACATATATTGCTAAGACACGGTCAGATCTTGATACACTCGTGTGCTTGCCTTGACTTTACATTTGGTCCTCTTAACTTATTCAATTTGTTAAGAGAAATTACCAACTTTCTTTTTTTACCCAAATGGCCCTCTCTTCTTTCTGATCAGGAGCGGACGTGGTTCCATATTGCAAATCTTTTGAGAATTAAAATGATCAGTACACGTCTCCCCCATCTTTAATGAGTCCACTGTATTTTAATAATAATGCATACAATCAGCATTATCATTTATGCATGATATTCAGATAATCTAGAGATGACCAAGAGGCCATTGAGACCATCTTAAGGGTTCCTTAGTCTTCAAGTTTCCAAAATTAGTCATGTCTAAGTTGAGGCTTTAGAGCCCAAATGATATAATATTTCTATGTTCACTAGATTCCTAACCACAAATTTAGATCTTTGTGTTTTGTGTCCTTTGACGCAAATGAGCCATGAAAATTGATCCTTCAGCAACAACTGTGGTCTTATGTTATTGTTCAAATAAAAATGTAGAGGAAAAAAACAGTATATGAGGTGTTTTGCACCAAAGTATTCAGCAGCATCGTTTGAAATGGCAGCATTGATACTTCTAAGACATGAATTTACTCAGCAAGAAGTTTATTAGACTTTGCCCTGCAGTGGAGTTCTAGAAGTGAGCTGCCAAAGAAATTCAATTGGAATATACCACTGTGGTCTGGAGGTCATTCTTAGATTCTCTCCTAATGGAGACTGATGAAAAACCATTGTCAATTAGGCCAATTTTAGTAGTCAATTGCATTACATAAACAAGAGTCACTGTTCCACAAATCACCTGCTCGATGTAAGAACCTTGACAACAGGCTCTAGTTATGTACTTTGATTATGCACTGATAAGCCTTGATTTTAAGTGATAAAAATGGTGTTTGATCAGAATATAATTGATAAATATATTGATGACTATTAATGGATCATTATTTTGTATGTATTGTGTAATGTCTTTGGACTGTATTACAGGTTCACTGGTGCCGCTTGGGCTGCTCTTTTCTATGGTTATGGGAATATTTTATGCATGTATTGGTAAGTTAATGTTTCTTTGGGAATGTTGGTCTTGTACTGTCTCTTGTCATTGTCCTTGCGTATGTAAGATACTTAGATGAACTGACAGTCTTTGTGATCATCTCAGCTTCAATGCTGTCAACCGAGAATTCTTTTGGGCTGCAACTGTTGGTTTGATATCATGGATAGGTTAGTCTCTATCCCTTTCTGTGCCATGACCCTTATCCACTTTTCACTTCCCATCCCTTCATTCTCCCAAAATTCAGAAATGTTAACAGCCGTAGTATTCCAGCAGGTAATGTTAAACTAAAAGAGTGTATTTGGTGCATTTTGGTTTACCAGGAATGACTCTTTGGAGAGACACTGTAGTCTATGGTTACTGCACGCCGCTGGGATCTTTAAAAGATTTGATTTTTGGTTCATGACTTGGAACTCCAAAGTTTGCTGCCTTGGAACTTCAAAGACTCAGGAAGCCTGCTGATTTCTGAAAGTTAATCATGAAGAAAATGATTATTCAAATAATCTTCTGATACGAGACGCCAATGGCTGGTGAAATTTGCTGCTAGAGTTTTTACTATTGAAATATATACATGGAAGCCTGGGTGTAGTCATTTTCACTCGGAGAGATAATTTGGTTGACTAAGTTGTAATGTGATATAGTACAAAAGAAAGGTTTGGTTAGACTTCTTGTTGGCTGACCAAGTTTAAATTACAAAAAGAAAAAGTAATAAGCCCACAAACTTTATATGTACTCTTGAGCAAAATTCTGTGTCTTTTACTTTTGGGGATATGTAATTGCCACTTAGCATGTAGCTGGGTCAACTGTATATTCAACTCCTGTCTGATCAACGAGGGTTGAAAAAGGGAATGAGATTCGGCTCAGGGCCGCTTCTCAACAGACAGCTTTTGACCTTTCAATAGTTCCAGCATTGTCAATCCCACGGTCATGCAAAACCTGCAGCTCAATTACATTGTAGCAACTCTGTCTTCACTAGTCACCCTCCCATTCGCAAAGCTAGAATTTGCAAGGCTCAAAGCAGCAGAAATATTTATTTATTCTTTAAAGCCATAAAGGTGTAATTGTCTACGAGATTCACCGTCAACTCCTTTCAGCAGTTAGAGTTGTCTTGAACGAGACAGTTATGGCTTATTATGCAAAGCTGTTATGTAGCATGATCTTTATATGTTGGATTCGTCCTGCTAACGGTGAGGAACTGCGACCAGGTTATGCCTGATTATTCTTTTGATCGCCTCCAACATTACTCTGCATAATTCACAATTGTCGCATTAATCTGCAATTTGCAATTTAAAGCTTAATCTATAGGGTGTGTCCGCGAGAACGTTGCCTATCACATGACAAAAACTTCTAGTCATGCATTAGCTCTCAGGCATACGCAAGGTTACTGAATATTACATCATTTTCATAACATTTCACGAATTCTAATTCCATGCAAGTTTAGACAATTAAATAAGTTGTTTAGGGTAGCTTTTGGACGAGAAAGAAACAACAGACTATTTGGCAATGAGACTACTAATGCTGAAATCATTTTACGGAAATTATTACTCAAGATTAGGACAGCTGATATTGCTCAAAATCTTACTAAAAGCATGAGTCCTAGAATCTGCATTTGATGGTGTTGTAATCGGCTTTTTACTTGAGCTATACTAGCCTAGGTTTTCTGTGTTGTTCTTTTGGTTTGCTTCATCTCTTTGGATTGCATCTTGTAATTAGAAACCTTTTTTAATTGAATGGAGTTTATTTATCTTTTTAAAAAAACTAAATTGTGAATCTCTCTTTAAGTAAACAATATAATTGAAACGTGCAATCTTATCAAAGAATTGCCAAAATTTGTATTGGTATGCTATGGAAACCACACATGAACAAAGACTGAATTTATAAAATTTAGTTGGTAACATTTGTTTAGTGAATAAGTATTGAATTAATACAAAAAATACGAGTTGTCAAGATTAGCCTAAGAAGCTATAACATGAATAAAAGACTAGCCAAATAAAGGAACAAAGCTACTCTATAACTAACATCTTCTAATATTAGATATACAAAGACCTAGAAACTGAAATGGATCGTGAGCTACAAATGTTTCTATAAATTGTACATTTTTTTCCTCTTAAATCTTTGTTCATACCCTTCTAAGAAAGTAAGAGAGTAAATTGCCTTAGAACTTTAGGACTGATGAACTCAACTGAAAGAGTAAGAAGGATGTAAATATTATAGTTGGTTGAGAGGTTGCCACTAAAAATATTAGTTCTTGTGTTTTTTTCTTTTTCTTTTTTATTTTGCTAACCAAGCTTCTTTAATCCACCTCATAGTACGTTGAAAAAGATTCAAGGAATCAATGTTTTTGGTGTTTGAATATCCTATTATTTCTTTTCATTCACATTTAATAGATGAAAAGGTGAATTTGATAAATGTTGTATCATTTTGATTCATATTGGTGATATAGATAATAGGATGTTAGATTAAGAGTTATATGGAGGATGTATGATGCAAAGCTATAGAAGAAATTTTTAAACAAAAATTACAAACAATAATTAAAGAATAGATAATTAAAAAATTTTATAGTTTTTATGCAAAGGAAGAAACTTAAGGAAGATTCAATAATGATAATTTGTCCTTTTTTTTCAATTTTTATTCAACTAATACTTAAAATATAAAGCTAACTTTTGGAATATTGTTAGGGAATTAGATCAGAATTAACTGAGTATAGGGTTGCTTTGGAAGTCTCAAGTATTGGAGGAAAGTTTTATTTATGAGGTTGTTCAACAAATTTCGATTCCAAATTACTTTATCTTCTTTAAGGTGATCCATATAATAAGATGGCAAGTTCCCCTTTATTTTAGTAAAATGCTCTAGAAGAGGGAGTTGGTCAACACCAACAGTTATGGATAATGATTGAACTGACCTCGACATGTGACCTTTAATAGATAATTTTATTAATAGATAGTTCTCCAAAGGATCTAATTTTGTTAATTATTATAATATAAGTAATTCGAGCTGCCATTTTGTACTTTATGCTCAATGATATGCCTTATTGATGTTTTAGATTTTATGAGCTTCTTCCAAATCTTAAAAAATGAGTTATTGGACTTAGCTTGCAAAATATTTTTATTATGTAAGCTTTCTCTTTGGACCTATCGCACCCAAAGAGATTGTTTGTTAGTGAAAAGTTTCCAAAAAAGCTTGATCATAAACATCTTGTTTAATAGTTGGATGAGAAATTTTTTTAAAAAAGTGAAAATTTTATTAACTATAGGTAAAACTAATACAACATTATAATGAGTTCTAGGCTAATAGCCTTCATTCAAGTACAATATGATTAAAGATTTTGACAAAGTAAAGCATTGCAATTGACAATCCTAGATCAATTTAAGTAAAATTATAGTTTCCATCTACATTTCATATATGTGGTAAGAGTGTGTTGCACATTTTTAGCAAAAATAGCTGCTCTAATCCAGTTAACAATCTTGTTTGCTAGTTGGTTTTTTCACTCTTCCAAGTTTGTAAACCTTCTGTTATTTTTGTCCTTCTAAATTATGTAAATGGTTGTAGTGAAGGCTGCTTTGAAGAGAATTGCATTAGTCATTCCCTGTTTTGAGTTTTTGATAACCTAGCTCAGTGTTTGTTCGCAGTCATATATATCGTTATTACGTGGTATCATATGCAAAATTCTACTCCAGACTGCTTTGGAGAATTTACAAAGAAAAAGAGGTGATGTTTGTCTTCCATAGCCATTTTAAATAATACATAAGTAGAGTCCACATTACCATGCCATTGACTCTTGGTCCTAAGCTTATTTTTAATCACAAGCCAAGTGATTAATGAGGCTTTAGGATTAAGAGTATTTCTCCATAGAAGATTGTACCAAGGAGATTCAGTTGAGCTATTAGCAAGAAACTAATGACAGGATTTATTTAAGTATTTACCATTCATATTGAGAGTCCAAGTGATTACATCTTCATTCTCTACATCATTCAATTGAGGGAAGTATTCCATTAGAGAGTCAAAACCTCTAAAATTTTCGCTTCATTCACCATTTCGAATCCATGATGAAACTTTTAGATTTAATGGTATTCTATTTCTCAAATGAAGAATCTCAAGATTGTGAATAATGGGGCTTGAACCTAGCCAATTATCAAACCAAACCCATATATTTTCTCCATTAACAATTATGTGCTTGATAGAAGGATATATAGTGCCTCTCACGCAGACAAAATTCTTTCCAACTGATTTTAGTGCCATTTAAGTTATCTTTAATAACTGTTTGCAAGTAATTTTCATGATTTTTTCAATTTTCTTAGAGGTTTGGTTAGGATATAGTAGATAGCTAGCCAAAAAGATATACAGTGAGTAGAGGATTATGTGATGAGGATTAACCTACTTATAAAAGAAAGAAGTTTGGTAGTTTAAGAATTTATTTTATCATACACATAAATAAGGGATAAACAGTAATTACGATTCAATGTTTTGGTGGTTAGTAAAATCCCCAGATACTTAAAGGAAGTGTTCTAAACTGAAAGCCAAGAAAGTAGGTTGCATATAAGGGGGATTAGGAATCCTATATAAGTGAAAATAAAGGACTTGCTTCTATTAACTTGGAGGCCAAAATTGTGGGTCACTTTTTTCTTCTCCCTCTCCTTAAAAGATTGTATTTATAAGTCTTTCTATTTTACTACCTTAGCCCTGAATGGCATGTTTAGAGTGCTTATATAAATATGAGTGTGCGTGTATATATTTATCATAAACACAATAGAGATATTAATAAGATATTTGAAAGCGTTTAATGAAAAAAAACTAATGTTCTTCTTGCTTATAAATTAAATAGTCTTTGTTTGCACAAAAGTTTTGCTAAAGGTAAAAAAGGGATGATTAGATCTATAAGCTTTTGGGATAGGAACTTAAGAGCATTGTCTTTATCCTATTAAGGAAATCTCACTTCTAAACCCTCTACTTAACTTTAAAGGGCCACAGGCCTATTGGATTTCACAGGATGATAAACATCTCCTTTTAGAAGTGTAGTCCCTTTATAATGATCAATATCTAATATCCTTGATTTATGCTCAAGTTGTACAATCAATTTTATGTCCTTATAAGTCTAGCAGTTGGAAAAAGGCTTTAAGACATTCATATTGGAAGTTGTGTCTTTATAAATTATTTTTTAAAAAGTTATAAACCATCATATATTAGTGTATCAATTTTTTCTTCATTGGAACTTCAACATTTGCATCCAAGGACGGATAGAGCATGTCAAAGTGTGATTCCTTTTTTAGACAAAGATGGGTCTTTTGGCTTCAAACTTTCTCTAAATCTAGGTCTTGTAATTAACCTAAGACTACATGCATCATACCCTACTATTTAAAATGATTTGTTCTCAAATTTTCACCTACATAAAAAAGGAAAAAGACTATTCACATAAAGGTACAATCAAATGCTGGTTAGTATAAAGAAAAGTTTTGATATCACTTACTTTTTTCTTCCTTTTACTCTTCTTTTCTTCATTTTCTCTTTTCAATTCTATTGGCTGTCATAATCTTACGTAGGGTTTTGAAGACATAAGAGTAATTGATTTATCATCTTATACGAAAGTGTAACTATTCTTGAAACTTCTATATATAAGCTTTATATCATAGTGTCACGACCTTCCCAATAGGATGTGACTAAAATAAATACAACTCAAATAGCACCTCACCTTCATGCCTTCCAATAGAAAAGGAAATTGGATCCTATTTATTCACCTTGATCTCCCTAGATTTTCTAAGCCATTAATGCTTATATGGCTTTGGATTCTCACAACAACTTCTCTATAAAGTTAGTGTGAGGCACATTAATATAACTTCCTACATCAATAATCTTACTACATACTTGGTTATGAATGTGAACATTTAGTATGTAATATTTTTTTCTCTATTGATCTAGCTCTTCCTTTTAAATTTGAAGACTTAATATCTTCTTAGTGATAAGCATCTCATCCTTAATAACAAACTAAATACCCTTATACTAGTATCTTCAAGTGGTGGTATGCAACATCCCACTACCATAGGGTACGTACCCAAGCTTTTAGGAACATAACCTACGATAATGGTATGTTGGAGCAATGGCAAAACTAACTTATACATGGCTTTATCCCG
>JANQAP020000172.1:2441199-2456801 GCA_026874005.2 Erythroxylum coriaceum
TACCCGGAAATGCCAAATGAAAGCATATGTAGAATTGTATGGATGTGCCAAACAGTATATCATAACTTATGTCTAACATTTATTGAGCTTAAGTCATATAAATGTCTCACATAATTATGTATTCTAGGCATATGTATAAGTGAAAGGATGTTACATGGTATATCTTCTTTTTCATTTGAATCTTAGTGATAAGCATCTCACCCTTAATAACAAACTAAATACCCTTATAGTAGTATCTTTAAGTGGTGGTATATCTTCTTTTTCATTTGAATCACTCAGAATCCTACTTCTTTATCATCCTTCATGATCGTAACATTATAATTTTAGTATTTAGATGCAATATGTCCTACTCCCAAACACTGAAAATATTTAACATCTTTATTTTAAAATAGATTTAGAATAAAATTTAAAACATATTCCAAGATTGTGATATCCTCTTTAGTTATGGATGGTTGAACCTTTGCTTTAGAAGAACCCCTTTCAATCTTTTACCTAATTATGCATTTAAAAATCACTGAGTAATTTTATACTCCTTCATACCTTTGTTATCTCTCCACCTTTATAGAAACTTGCCATATTTGCTTTTTTACCTTCTTCTACATTGGCTCAGATCATAGCTACTTCCATCTCCTTATGAAAGTATTTCAAACTCTTTGATACTTAGGGAAGACTTTGCAACCTCTAATATATATCCCTGTAATAATAGCTTGGCATAAATATCTTTCTTATAAGAGCCTTTAATTTATCCCAAGTCTGTATAGGTTGCTCACAATTTCTTCTGCTATTGTTAAGCATTTGATCCCATCAAATAATTATGTATTTGGTAAATTCTATTACCACCAACTTTATCTTCTCTTTATAGTAGTTATGATAGTTAAAGATCAATTCTATCTTTGTCTCTCATTCTAAATAATCTTTATGGCCATTCCTACCCTCAAATGGAGTTATGGTCAACGTAATATTGCTAAGACTTCCATCCTCACTTTGTTAAACTCTAGGCTCACTCATTTGCTCCTAATCGCACCTATCTCCTCTTTTACGTTTAAACTTTTCTCCTTCAACCTTAAATGTTAGGCACAATATCATTAATAGTTAATTCATCATTCTCCTCATCAACCTCCTTTTAGATTACACCTATTATTCCTCCCCTTATTGTGGACTCAGTATTGTCCTCTCCCTTATAATTCAACAATCTATTTGTTATTCTTCCCTCACCTCAACATACATCATATTTATCATTTTAAACTGTTACTGAATAGCATACATAAAGTACAAGTTCTCTCAAGTATTAAAAAAATGTTTTAAAGACAAGTATTCCTACTTCTCTTTAAAAATCGAACAAGTTCACTGGTATGCTAGTTCTTCATTAATTATTATTAAATACCAATTATGCCTAAATATGATCAAATATTTAATATCGATCCTTATTTATTAAATATCTCATATTTAATCATAAAGTTTTTTAAACTTTATAATCATGTCTAAATTGATTAAAATATTTTTTTTCTTTTCAGCCTATTCTTTGTGTATGACTCGTTAGGTTCTTAAATATGTTGGCAACCTCTCGATTCACAAAATCTACCTAATGTTTTGAACTAGTTCTTAAGTAATCTATCGAATAATGGGGTTTTTACAGAATAACTCTTTGTCTAATCACCAATTTGATATTTGTGAGACATATTAGGTCACTAACTCTCGTTACTCAATGTAGTCGGATTACTTTCGACTTACTCTCTTGATTTATTATCGAAGTATTAACAAACCCAAACATCACAACACCAGAAAATTGAATTGAAATCAACAACAATCAAGTCATAAAATAACTCAAGAACAAATCCAAATCTAAAAATTAGAGCATCCTAAATGTGAATAACATATTCAAATCCAAGTTGCATATCAAGTTTGATGAAATAAACAAAGGAAAGAAAGAAAGAATTTGATTTGAACTCAAACTTGAAATCTGGAATTTCTGGATTGCTCTTCTTTCTGCTCTTTCTTGCTCTCTCAATTTGGAAGATGGTGGCTGCTCTTTTTTTAGTGTTTTATGTTCTTAAATATTTATTGACGCTTCTAGGGTTCTTTCTAGGATTTACCCACTTAATTTGGTTCCAAAAATGGCTCTAAAATGTTAAAATTATGAAAAGAGTCACGTGCTAGAAAAGCTGAAATTCACTGGAATTGTTATCTACGCTCTTTGTCATGACAAGCAAGTTACAATCGTGACTTGCTTCTATGCTTCCAATTCTTCTTTTTTCTTCAATTTCTTGTTTCCATACACTCAAAACACACATCAAACACATCTTGAAATACAAAGTTAAGATCTAAATCATACTC
Organism: Erythroxylum coriaceum; assembly: GCA_026874005.2. Taxonomy (NCBI): domain Eukaryota; kingdom Viridiplantae; phylum Streptophyta; class Magnoliopsida; order Malpighiales; family Erythroxylaceae; genus Erythroxylum; species Erythroxylum coriaceum. The sequence continues at coordinate 2,443,534 of JANQAP020000172.1, forward strand.
AAAACCATACAAACACTTAGATATAAACAAACACTAATAGCAACATAATTCAAAGCCTATATACATATTAATCATCTAAGAAATATTCAAAAGCACACTTAAACATCTATCAAAACATAGTATAATTTACACCTATCATTAAGTTTTAATTATGAGGTTTTGCAAAGTTGTTCTTTCAATTTCCAAACCTCCCTCGACTAGTTTCTATGGTTTTTTAGGTCATTAACAAATCCAACTACTGAAAAATTAATAAGAAAAATAAATATTAATGATTAAAACTTAAATGTAAAAAGAAATAAAATAAATGCAAAGGAAACAATTGGTCATATTAATAGCAATCAAGTATTCATAATATCTTAGTCCCTAATAATGGCACCAAAAATTTGATGGTGCTGAAATGATTATTTGTTTCAACTATAAATGCACGGTGTAGTTTTAATAGCACTGGCAACTATGAATTGTTCCCACAAGGACTATGAGTATTGGCAATAACTCTTTTCCTATTATCTAACTGACAATCTAGGTGATTTTGATAAATCATATTTCAATAAAAGAAAATAAATTTATTGTAAAGTAACATCAAACAAACTATAATAGCAAAATAATGAAAAAAAGACATTATGTGGAATTCGAATCCCCTAGAACTTCTCATGCAATTATGATTTCACTAATCAATTTCATATAAAGTTCATTAGAATGTGAAAATTCATCAATTATGTTAAGATCTTTCTCAAAGCTATTAACACCTAATTCTAGTTTGATCAATTAAATTCCCTTTCTAATTTAAAACCTTTAGAATTGCATTTATCGATTTATAAAGTTCACTATTAGGCTTAACCCTAATTTGGAAGATTTATGTTGACCTATCTTTAGGTTTACATGCAACTCGTTTCAATTATGCTAGATATATTCATAAATCGGATGTCACGATGTCAGTTGCATGAAATCATACATGAATCAATATGTCGGCAATATTAATTCAAGAACAAAAAAGAACACATAATTGAATCTCAATAAAACTAAAGAATAAATTAAATTAAAATAATTTGTTACAAAATCCATCTCGGGCTCATCTAATCTAGATTCCAAAAGTAATTTATCTCATAATTATAGAAAACAAAACATCAAAAATAAAGAAAAAATTGAAAATTAAGGATGAGATGTTTGAAATATCTCCAAAAACTTCTGTTTAGATTGGTGAAAATTTGCTCCAAATGAGTTTACTTTTATTATTTTTCTATAGTTTTTCCTTGTATTTCCATAGCCTCCTCTATCTTCTTTCACTTAATCATATCTTTTAAATTTTAAAATACGACTTTATGGAGATACACGAGCATGTTGAAAACTATATTCTTCAAATAGATATGTTATGTTAATTGGAGCTAACACGTGTATAAAATTTGGCCTGTATTGTCAATATAGCCTTCTTGCTACTCAGTATAGGCATGTTGTTGGCCAACACGGATGTGTTCCATAAGAAATACTCCCAACATGACCATTTTAATGTTCTACACCGTATAACCTAATCAAAATAGTTCCAAATTATTTCAAACTTGCTTGAATTTGTTCCCTTTTGCTTCAAATGAGTGAATTATACCTATAAACAAAAATATGAACAACTTAAGTACCAAAATCAATAAAATTACTCAAATAAACTAGCAAAAATGCATTAAATATAAGACTAAAAATATGACTAAAACATCATTTACCATTGGTATAATATTTACTTCAAAATAGTTATTTAACTCTATCCTACTATAAGAAATTCAAACCCTTTTCCTTTATGAATTCCTTATAATGAAGACTCAAGCTTCCTAGTTTATCTGATGATTATGATTCAATAAAAGATGATGTCGATATTGAACTACTGTGATCCAACATTTTAGCTATTTTTAATTGATAGTCATTAAACAAACAATACCATAAGTGTCTAATGATATCAGTTTGTTCTTTAGCCTGATAAACATATATATGTTGATAAAAAAATTATGTTCCCTCTTTGCCTTTTATTTTCTCATCATCTACTATGCCATTGTCCAAAACACCTCATTTGAATCAAATATCCATTTAAATAATGTTAGATTAATCTCACACATGTTAGCAAAACAAATGTGGAAAGTTGGATACTTTATTCCACATAACAACTTAGTAATAGTATAAAGTAGTGCTAACTTCTCACAAATTGCTTTTACCAACTCCTATTTTTTCCTCTGTTGATACACAAGTACATTGAGAATCATGTTGTCTCAACCTAACAAAAACCTCAATTTACTTAATTTCCAACTCTAGCATATTGAATGTGTACTTCCATCTTAATGAAAAATTTAGGACTAACTTCTTAACACATGGAATACTTAGTAGTCTTATAGTTTCTTCAAACTATTTAACTAGTTTAGGTGTTAACTCTAATATAATACATTAGTCTGAACTGCCTCTACCCCATCTTTGATTATCTTTAAACCATACTTAACTACCCAATTTGCTATATGTACAAAACAACACATATGAAAGGAGGAAGAGAGTTTGTCAAAGACATAGAGCACATCATTGTTGAGTCTAGGAGACTATTTCTTGAGAGAGGTGATTAATAAATCTAATGCTACTTTTTTATGGAAACAACTTAAAAGTAAGCATCAGAAGAGATACCTTACAAATTGTTTACATCAAAAGCAACATTTTTATACGTTGAGGATGTCAAAAAGCAAATAAAAGAAATATCACATTGATAATTTTAATCGAATCTTTTTAGATCTACAAGGTGTTGGAGTTAAAATTGAGGATGAGGATCAAGCCATAATCCTTTTATGCTCCTTGCCTAATTCATATGAGAATTTTGTTAATACCATTTTATATGGTAAAATATTTCTTTAAGTGATATAAAGGATGCTATATAGTCTAAGGAATTGAAGAAAAATGCCTCTAACATGTATGAATATGTATCATATATGGGTTTGGTTATTAGTAGAGGAAGGTATAAGGAAACTAATTTTGATAATATGAGTAAGTCATAATCCAAATCAAAGGCTAAAGATGTTTGATATTTTAACTATAAATTTAAAGGACAATTTAAAAGGGATTGTGCATAATATTATAATGGAAACATGAAAAGGGAAGCAGATGGAAAAGTAAGTATTGTTATATTCCGGGAGAGTTTTGATGAAAAAGATGGAAGAGGCAATGACATTTTAATAATTAGTAATTATGATTTTGCAAATCAATAAATGAAAGACACTAGCACAACTTATCATATGACTTTTAGTAGGGATTGGTTCAATTTTTTTAAAGAAGGGAATAGTATTTTCAGAATGAGTGATAATGGAAGCATGCTATCAAAGATAGTTGTTCAATGTAGATCCAGATGCATGATAAAATTATTAGAACATTAGATGCTTGGTATATTCGTGAGCTTCAAAAAAATCTAATTTTTATGGGTACTATTGATAGACAAGGGTATGAGTTTTCTAGTGATAATAGACAACTAAAGGTGATAAAATGTGCATTGACTGTGATGAGAGGAAAATTACAACATGGTATCTATGTCATAATAGGAAAGACAATAATTAAATCAATGGTTATATCTTAATCTTTAGGGAATAATGAAAGTACTCCATTATAGCACATGTACGTGAGTCATCTTGGTGAGCAAGAGGTGATGGAACTTCATAAGGGGATATTGAAGGATTATAAACATAAGAAGGTAAACTTTTGTAATTTTTATGCACTTGGTAATAATTAGAAGGTAACCATAAAAGATGTAGGGAACAACATATGTTAGGACAAACATATGAAAAGTTCATGTCAGGTTCAATCATGAGCAGTTCAAAGGTGGCACTAGAACAGCCTGGAACAAATGCTAAGAGGGCTAAAATTCTAGTTTGGGAAAGAGAACATAGTTTGGAAGAAAGCATCAGCATTGTATAACAAGGATAGAGTGAGAAAGACTATCAGGTAGACAAGAAGATAAAGTTGGGGAGCTTGGTTGCATATGCTTTAACCATTAGTATGGGGATGAAAATATCTTTCAGGGGACTAGGGAAAGTCAGGTAAAAGATAGACGAATATGAGCTATGATGAAGGATGTAAGGTTTTACAAGGTTGAGAAATTGATTACATTAGGTTAAATCTTGTTTAAAAAATGTTCACACTTCTTAGGATACAACTAACATGTTTATAAAGTCATTGTCGCAGAGAAGTTCAGTCATATATTGAACTTGATGAATGCTCATATAGCTTGAAACCCTAGGGGCTTATATGGTAGGGAACTATTCTTGGTTAAACAATGGAGAATTCAAGTCAAAGTGGGAAATTATCAGATATACCTTAAATTCTAATAAAATATAATTTCATTAACCTTAGGATTACAATGAAATGGAGTTTTAATGACCTTAGGTTTCTATGAAATAGAATATCACTGACCTTAGGATTCTATAGTAATAAAGTTTCACTTTAACTGGAAGGCTTATATGTAACTTTATAAACACCTTGTTAAGAATTGTGTAAGGTAGTAGCTTTGATCATACTTCACCTTATATCTTCCTTCTCGCAGTAATAAAATAATATATTTACCTATAAATTCTTTTGTTCTTTGCTTCCTTATTTTTCATATATATTGCTTTAGTGTGTATAACACACTTTTTGCCATTACATCGAGCATTTAGCAATTATGATCCAATATTCTGCATTTTCAATGCATGTACTTTTCCACCAATATATTGCAAATGAAGATATAACACTCGAACTCATCTTTTCATATAATTTGAATGAAGCATAATAGCATAATAAAACTGTGAGATCTTTTTATAAGCTTACTTTACCAATTCATTTAAATAGTCTACTCTTCATAAACACCATTTCAAGACTAAAAACATGAAATCATTTATATAAATCAATTGGGTACATTGTAAAGATCAAACCAAATATAAAGGTTAAACTTAATGGAGTAGATTATTTAGATGAATTGGTAAAATTGTTGCATTCTATCAATAGCTTCACATTAGTTTACAAGTTTAAATAACTTGAAAGCAGATGGGGTTTGACCTTTTAATTAGAATGAAATTAGGGAGAGATAAGAGACACTCTCTTCGTTGAGAGATAACAATGACATGATGATTTCACTAGGGTTAGGTTCACTAGCTTTACTTGGGCTACTTTAATAAGTCTCATGATTTTGCTAGGGCTGCTTCACTATAATTTCTCATTTTTACAAGAAAAATGACTTCATTTTATTTTATAAGAGAAGTTTAGGCTTCATACTAGAAAGAACCGTGAATGAAACATGATGAAAAATGTTTGGTGGCTTCTCTTCACCCATTGATGAAAAATATTTATGGGTTAGAATTTTTAAAGAAATTTGGGGAATGAAAATAAATGAAAGAAAAATGAATCATTATAAATTGTTTGTACATTTCTCTTGTAATCCTTACTTCTTTTTATACAACTCTCCCCCTTGTAATCCTTACTTGTTGATTGGTTGAATTTGATTGTGACTTTACATTGTCATATTATACTTAATTTTATCAAGTTATATTAATATCATTGGAACTATTATCTATTTATAAGTTTAAAAATTGTTCATAATTATAAACATTAAGCGTTCAATAAAGTGTTTAAAAATTTATATTACTCTCAATTCACTTAATTTATCTCCCTCAATTCGTTGAATCTAGAATACTTTTGGGCTAACATATATTAATGGCCTTTATATAGACTACTACTTTTAAATTAAGTAATCTAATAATGGAATTGTATAGTATTTGGTAGAATGAATATTTAAGATTTCATATTTAACTTATTCACTCAAATTATAGTATAATTTAGTACAAAATCAATTTTAAAAATGAACAATAATTAACCATCCTAATTTCGAAAACCTATTTTAATTTAAAAGAAATAATCTGAAAAAAAGAATCATCATAAATTGAAAGAATTAGTTGAACTTGAACATGGTACTTAGATGAGGCTTACACCAAAACCCCTTAACAGCTTAAATTGACTCTTTTTTACAATATTAGTTACTCTTTAGTGACTGGTTCTTTGGAAGCAAACGCATTTGAAACTAATTTTCTATGTATTGAAAATTAAGACTTCAATACTAATTTTTAAGGAATAAATATGTAATACTAAATTTTTAAGATGCTTATATGCATTACATATGATTAATTAACAAGTTAATGTGTGTTTAATTTCATATTTTTAATTATTATGCTAAATCTTACTGAATACAATTCAACCGATCGTATTTTAATTATTATGTTTCAGTACTCCTATATAATTTTCTAAAAATGCTTTTAGAAAATATTATTTATCATAAAGCCTGAGATACATTACAATAGGATATCCTTCCACGCTCCTCAAATTGAACAGGGTTGTTATAGGTGAGAAAATATAAGCCTAATCTTTCTCACGACAGGACTGCACGTCTGTCCCACCGTGCCCATTAGCTTGCAAAGATTCCGTGAATGTCATCCCACGATAGCGGGAGAGTGAAACTCATTGACAACCTACTGCTACTGGTTCCACAAACGTACCCGAAGAAGGCCCATGAAGAGTGACCAACGAATTCCTCCTAGAGTTGTTCTCCATCAGTAGCAATTGCCATTGGCCAGAATCTGTTTCAACAAGCACATGGCATGAACTATATAATATTGAGAAAATCGTTTAGAAAACCAGTTGGCTCGTCACTTTCCATTGAGTTTAGAGAATACCATCTTTTAAGAATAATCAACAAAGTTAGATTGGATCCGTTAATATATCAGAGCTTAGATTTACCTCAACACGGTTCCAAGCTGAGCTTAGATTTACCTCAATACGGTTACAATCATGGGACAATAATTGTAAGCCACCGAGCGATACAGTGAAGCCAAAATCGGTATGGTTAAGGCAGTCTGATGGAACCTAAATTGCAAGGTTGATGGTAGCTACTTTAAAACCTTATTCCATCGTGAAAATCTACTCAATGTAGGATTCTTCAAAGGCAATAGGAACTTTTCTATTTAATGATGCCATCTATCAAAAGATCAGCACCTACTTTAAGGTGATTGGCTTTTATTTTGGTGTCTAGTCAACCAATAAAAACAGGCTTCTTCAGAAGCAAAAAGTCATGTAGAACTTGCCAGGGGGCTCTGATATTCCTGGTAATTATGAACATCATGAAGGGGTTAAGGGGTTGGTCAAAGCCTTCCGCCTTGTCCTTTCTTACCTCAGCCGTTCTTGTTTCCTCTGGCTCATTATATCCCAACACCACTTGTTCCTTCGCTATGGCTTGTTCATTTGGTTCTCACGCACATCTTTTGGTTTCCCAGAAGCAGAATATCCTATAAGTTCATTGCAGCCTCCCGTTTCAAATTTTTTCTCTGTCGATTTCCAAGTTTTGGCCAGTTATATGTTAAAGGCCTCCATTGATAGCTTAATGGAGCCTCAACTTCCTATCTTCATCAAGCTTCATAATTTTTAGATTCCATGCCATCTTGTCCATTCTAATCTCTATACAAATTCAAGCATACTCAATTCTCTTTAAAGCAACAATATGTTCAAGTATACTGATCTACTAAAGGAACTTGCTAAATAGTTAAACCCCTCTTTTGACCAATAATCAGGAGAGACATTGATAGCTTAACGTAGCCTCAACTTCCTATCTTCATCAAGCTTCATAATTTTCAGATTCCATGGCATCTTCTTGTACATTCTAATCTCTATAGAAATTCATGCATGCTCAATTCTCTTTAAAGCAACAATATGTTCAAGTATACTGATCCACTAAAGGAACTTGCTAAATATTTAAACCCCTCTTTTGACCAATACTCAGGAGAGACATTGTAAAAATTGATCCATGTAACCATTTTGGGACATTTTTCATACCATTTCTAACCATTCCCATGTTGGGCCTCCATTTCTAGAGCATTTAAGTCTCTTACCATTGACATACAAGAACCAACTCCAAAGAAAAAAAATTGAATTTTAAAATAAAAAATCCTCCTCGTTTATGAAGGTACTTTTCAAGCCCCATCGTTTTTCTTGTTAAGGTCTCCCACAAATGAACTTGAGAGAAAAAGGCCTTTTATCAACAAAGAAACTCATGGTAATTTTGTAGCTCCAGCTTAAAAGTACATCCATTGGAGGAAATTAAACTAGTACCAGATGAGGGAAGGATGTATCTAAATCTGTGAAAAGTAAATGAATCTCCAATAACTAGACGCCAGGTCAACAACTAAAGAAGATTTTCCGACCCAAGTATTAAAAGGGTTAACCGCAATTGGTTCTACTAACACTAGTGAGCACACTAGTTAAGGAGAGAGAAGAGGAAATCATCTTGAGGTGAGGTTTAGGAGAAGGAAGAAGGCCAAGTTGAGAGGAAGAAGAAGGTAAAAGGGACTAAGGTAGAGGAGGAAAGGTCACCAACTGATAAGAATTGAGTTCCTAGAGTAGAGTTCAGCAGACCTTCCACCTGAGGAAGGCCAAACCTACTAAAGGTTTGGAGAAAGATGTGGGCAAACTAGGAGCAACCATGGTCTCCTTTCTCAAAGTAGACGGAAATCAAAATTGGTTGATAAATAGGAAAGATCACTCCTATTACCATTAGCCAAAAATTGTATGTCAAACAAAAGATTGTACTGAGAGAAAAAGAAGAGTAAATGTAACTGGAGGATAGAGAGAGAGAGAGAGAGAGAGAGATGATTTCCTCAAACTCCAAAAACAACTTAAGAGGTCACAAATCACATAAATTTAATGAAGTAAAATTTATTAATTTAAGATAAAACATATGTGCGATAATGAGAGTAATTATCTGTATCACCTCAAATTTGGTTGACTGATTTTTCGAGTTGACTTGTAATTGAGGTCTTTGCCGATATGGCTTAATGGATGTCTTATATGTTTATTATAAAACAAAAATTTTTGAATAAACGTTTTCACACATATGTAATGCCAAATCGTTTTCCCCACAAAGGTGAGGAGAACAGAGAAAACACCCAATAAAGGCACACAGGCGTCTTGCTTTTATATGATGGAAAGTAACATTACCTTTGGTCGTATAGAAAATAGCATTGAGGATGACAACTTAAGATGGGAGAGGAAGTTTGACATTAAAAATGACAAGATGTCCAGAAGTCTGCTAACACACAAGTTCATGGGACACATTATCTTCTCAAGACAATCCCAAAATTACGCAAACCTAACAAATTCATTAGAAGAAAACAGTCCAACCAGCGGGTGAACAGAACAAGTTAAAAGAAGACGTACAACAGTATAGTTAAGTCCAAACATTACAGCATTTGAACAATTACCAATGAAGTCTAAACACGGCCACCCCACAGGCATTCTAAACCGGCCTTTCCGTCGTTCAGCAATCCCTCAATTTCGCTGGGTGGGTTAAGGCCTAATCGTTGAGCACGTTGCCAACGCGCCAGCCGAGTCATCCCAATGCAAGGTCCGTATGCCATGTTCATGTCGAATTGCCTCAATAGACTCTCATTTTTGTCATAATCATCTGCCAGCATCAAATATACACGCACTAGAAACTATTGGTCCAATAGCAAAAGACGAGGGCATAGATACTCCCAGAATGATAACCAATTTAATAAACTACCAACAACCAAAATTTTTAATCATTATATACAACAAAAATAAAAAAAGAAGAGAGAAACAGGGATGATAGAGAGTAACCTTTTAGATCGAGGGAGCCATGGGAAATTAAAGATGGTGGTTTTGTGATAACAGAGCCGATGGAGGCATCATGATTCTTGTTCTTGGTTTTTGTAGGAGGAGATGGTTTTATAATGCCTGTCTTTGAGTTTGACTTCTTCTTTTGCCTGTAAAAACCTTTCATGATGCTGCAAGTCGAGTCTCGCTTTCTCCCTCTACTGTTTCAATTTCAAATGTTTGAAATTTGAAGAATGGCTTAGGGATTAGGGTTCTTGAAGAGAAGCGTAGTAGTAATGCTGACACTAAATTTGCAAGTTTAAAAGTTGTTTGGGCTTTGACTTATGCAAAGCCCAGTTTAATTGTATACTCAAAGTCCAGTTAAGCGATTCGGTCTTTTTTCATGGAAAGAGAATATCTTTGTGTGTTGGAAACGGACAGGTGATTGGAAGTTCTGATAATACTATGGATTAAATAAGTTTTTATAGAGTTGTGGTTGTAGCGAAGCAACTCAAGCATGCATGTTACCGAAGAACTCTAAAAATTGTGTTCTGCGCATCATATTCACGGTGAATATTTCAAGTTTCCCTTACTAAAATTTAATAATGTATGCTTGTATTATCTTAGACTACTTGTATATTTGAATAATTTGTAAGATTGAAGATTTCATTGTTTGAAAGAAAAATAGTTTGTTAGTCTAAAGGGAAATTCTAGGTCCAACAGTGTTAAGATAAAAAAGACTTGAATAAAACTAAATTAACTTGATGGGAATAAAATAATGTAATAAGATAGAAGATTATATCTAACAGGTATGTACACCCAGCGAGTTTTATGATTCTTAATTTTTCACTTTCAATTTATCAAACTATTATTAATTTTTGCAAAAATATTATTCCTCTCCACTCATGCCATTTGGCTAGATAATCATTCAAAATAACATAAACAATTAACAAGGATAGAAAAGAATCTCTTTTGGATTGATTTTAAGGCTTCAGCCTAGACGTTAGGTGTATTCATACCAAAGTACTAGGGTAAATGTATTTTATAAACTTTACCTTGAGATTAGTCTTATTTAAACCAAAATCTAAGTGTTTTTCTTCCTATACTTGCATTCAAAAAAATGTGGTTGAATTATTATTGTGCCCAAAATAAAAGTTACACACACATGCACACACAAACCCTAACTTATATAGATAAACAAAAATAAATGTGCTTTTAAGTCTATTGATAAAGCTCTTAGAGCTTTGACTTTGAATTAGGTCAACATTGGATCGATTACAATATGGTTTTCATTGTTGGTCATGTTCAGAGCCCTCCTTTCATCCCACTAATAAAAGAATAAAAGAGTCCAAAACTGAGTTTATAGGCTAGGTGTCATGTTTGCTTTGAATGCAGATTTTCATTCCACATTTGGAATCAAATTTAAAGGCTCTATAATATGTCTGCGCCACTCTTTTGCTTATAGGATTTGATTATTTGATTTTCTCATAACCATTATATGAAGAAAGGAGACTTGTTGCTAAACAAAATTGTACTAGGGAATATGGTATGTTCTTGATGGAAAGAAAGGTCAAAAAAGTTATTTTAAGGTCAAATGATCTTAAAGAATACATTCTTGCAGGAATTGATATGACAATAATACAAATTTTGTCACATCAAATTCACCTAGAATGCAATAAATCATTGCTAATTAAGTAATGTTTGCTTGCTACTACCTAAAAGGATGTGATATAAACTCTAAACTTGATTGAGGGGTAAATGTAAAATGTTTGTCCTATTTGTAATGATGTGTGTAGAATCTTCTCTTAGCTATTTAGCAAATGGTAAGCTAAACTGATAGAGACAATGTATCCTCGAGCTATTTAGATGCTAGCCAATTTATTTAAGTTGGGAATTTCAATGGGATTCTTTAATTTCTCAAAAAAAAATATAAGAAATTTACCTTCAAATAGTAAGAAATTTACCGTACGTCATCATCAGTTAAGCATGTATTTTTTCCATAAAGAATCTAACTAAGGTCGAGGACCACTTAAAAGATCCTTTTTTTAAGATATATATCTCAGGGGTAGTTATAATGCTCCTTTTAGTAAAATGAGAAAATGTTAAAGTTTTTCTATATAAGAAAAGTTGCCTATAATTTGACACCATAACATTTTGGGACTTGAGGTTTAACAGGCAAATGGTTATTCTAGAGTAGGATTATCAATAGGCCGGGCCACTTTATATTTTTTTGAAAACTTTAAAAATGACGTTGTTTTTGAAATAACGATTGAGCCATGGGCTGGGCCGATCTGGCCCATGACTCGGTCGTGCCGACCACTTCCCGCCCGTGGCCCTGTCAACCTGAGCCAAAATTAGGCGGGGCTGGGCTGGGCTGGGTTGAGCTAAAATTGACATCCCTATTCTAGAGTAATGGAGGAGCAAGTGAAGACCTAGGAAAGTGAAGGGGGAGTTGATAGTAGGTAAGGCAATTAAGGAATTAGAGGGGGAACCAAGATTTTTGGGATAGCCAAAAGCAGGTTAAGATTGGTAAGTGACTAAGCAATATTGGCCCTGGGCAAAGACAGGAAGGGCAATTGCCCAGGGCCTAGATTCAATTTGATGGTAAGACAGTTGCGGAATATTTTTATAATTTAATTTGGTTAGTTGATGAATCAAACTCAATAAAAGGCAATTTGGTCTTTTTACATGTAATTAAGGGTAATTTGGTCCTTTTACAAGAGATGAGTGGATTAATGAGTCATTAAAAAAGGACCAATTGGAGAGTGACATGTGTAATGCACTAAAGGATATAAAAGGGCCAAAGTAAGACAATTTGCTTCATTCTTTCAACATAAACGTGAGAGACTAAACAAAAGGGAGAAAAGAAAAGAGAAGAGGGGGCATTCGGCCAAAGAGGGAGAAGAAGAGTGCAACTACTATTTTTCATGATTTTGAAGCATAAATTGGAGAAATCTTGATCAAGTAGAGGTACTCATCAAATACCTAAGAGATTGGAAGATAAATTGGTAAGTTTTCCTAACCTAAATTTCTATTTTTGAGGCTTTCGAGTGTGATAGATTCATGTAAGATAAATGATGATTTTTGACTTGTCATGGAATAGATAATAATATTGGAAGCATTTAAGGGTTGAATATGACAAGAGAAAGAGTTATGTTTGGTGAAATTTTGTATTTGGTTCTCAGTTTACTTGAACTAGTCCTATTGTTTTGACCATAACTTGGCCTACAGACTTCAAAATTGGGTGATTCCAATTCGATCTGAAACTTAAAAATAGTATTAAAAATCTTTAGAAGGCACCTAGACCTAATTCTAGTTGAATGACATCGAAATTTGATATTGATTATGGTAACCTGATACTATCCCTATGAAGCAACTTGTGATATTTAGTACATGTTTCATGCTTTAGAAGTTGAAATGGCTGATTTTTTATGTTGTGGAAACTAGAGACATGGGGGAACAAATATCTAGAGACTTCAAAACCTAATTTGAACGTTTGATATGTGAAAATTAAAGAACAAGTGGAGGTATGAATTTTGGACATGGGTCATAACCGTGACTCATCATGCATGATTGTGATATAGTGAATTAAATTGGGTGAGATTGTGTTTTGAAGAAATTAGTAAGTTAGA
>JANQAP020000172.1:2481646-2492428 GCA_026874005.2 Erythroxylum coriaceum
TTCAATTCAATAAAATAGGAGTTCAACATAATAGTTCCAAAAGCAATCCCTAAAATAAAATTAGCCTAACATGGTCTTCATAACATCATCAACATTCAAATAATCCATTTTTACAAAGAATAGAAAAGATTAAAATGATAGAAAATTGAATAGAAAGACTCCTTATCTTCTTTGCCAAAATCTGGAATTTTGGTGTTGATGTGCTATTTTGCCCAATCTTGATGGTGATCCTTGTCTTCAATCCTTTCTCAATGCTCTAAATATGTGTTTTTCACTCAAGGATGGTGTTTCTACAGATGGGTGTTGTCTCTCTTGAAGATCAAGGCTTAATTATCATTTTTTAGTCCAAAAATCCTAAATTTAATGAAGCCTCGCAGATTGCCTTGGATTGTAATTCTCACGTTCGTGGGAATTTGCATGATTCCCACGAGCGTGGGAATTTTTCAAAGACACATCTCTTATTTTCTTCTGTAATTCCCACGTGATGTGGGAATTTGCATGATTCCCACGAACGTGAGAATTGTCACAGATGCACTCCTCATTTCTTCTCCTCTTTGATCTTGAGTTTACCCTCCAAATTGCTCCTTCCTTCTTCCTACATAAAAATAGTCAATTCTTGCCCTAAATTAACATCAAACACACAAGAACAACAATGGAAATCAAACTTAATGAAAACATACAAAATGAATCCTAAACTAGAACAATAATGAACAATTATGCTAGAAAACACATGCCAATTACCTATAAAAACATATCTTAATGCACACCTATCACTCCTCTACTTCTTACTTGCAAATTACAATACAATTATAAGCTTATAGTGAATAATATTTTAAATAAGACTTTTAGAAGGCATTTTGGTTAAGATTTAAAGAAAAATAATTTTGATTACTTGTTTTTCAAAGTGGAAAATGGTTGAATGTGTTAAATTTTCTTCAAAGGAATGAGTTATTCACTTTGAAAATTTTGAAATATTTTAAAAATGTTATGGAACATATAGGTCAACTTGTCAGGATGCTATTTGATCGAATATAAATTTGGCTTTTCAAAATGGTTTAAGTGTGATTAGGTCAACTATACACAAATAGTTCAATTGAATGGCTTAAAAATAGATTTCAAGTATACACCTTTAACTTCTAATGTATTAAGTTGGATGCCATAAATCTATAAAGAGTGTCGAGGACTTGATTAGATGTTTGGACTTCAAAACATAAGTTATAAACGACTTTTTGCAAGGCTAAAACACCATACTTCCACTAAGTATAGGATAAGATGTATTTACCTTGTTTATAAACCGTTGATCTTATTTATAGACCTTTAGATCACTACTTAGGCTTTTGTGGTCTAATCGTGGGCCTGTCATTCCCTCACGTATATATATTATCCTTATTGTGGGCCTATGTTAATAACTCATATTACTTCGAATAAATTGTTATCCTACAAGCCAAAATATGGCTCATAACTTCAAAAGTCTTGGGATTTGGCTATTCCAACTCATCAAATAAATCACATTTTATTTTTGAATATTGTATAGAGTTTGTGATGTTTTTACCTAAGTTGAATTTGGAAGTTCGTTGATTGAGTTGTTGGGATGTTATTATTGTAACAACTGATTTTAAATTTTAATGACTAAGATCAAAGGTGAGTATACATACTTTTAACAATTTTTTTAATGATCCTTTGGAATATTAACAAGCTAGAGATGCTTGCTATTATTGCTTCACTATTACCAATTAGAAGAGTATTTGTTGAGTGTATTCATAGTGTTGTATTGTTTTTTTTATAATAATTATGATTAAAATGCTTAATTATTAAGTTGTAAAGAGTTATTTTTCTCTATCATGCAAGGAAGACAAATTAGGGTACTCTTTGTATAAAACATTTTTTTGAAATATTCTTCATCCAAATTAAAGACAGTGCTTTTGAGATTTTTAATCAAAAATAAAATCATTTTAGAAAGATTACTTTTCATTTATCAATTTTTTAAGAAAAGTTTATGAAGTGGATGCAAGTCAATTATCTTAGCTAAATCGCAATGCTCTAATTCTTAGCATCAAAAGACCAAAGATGAGAAAGGATGGAGGCACATGCACACTCATTGGCTAATTTATCAGAGAACAAATTTGGGAATGTTTAGCCATATAGAAAGAATAAGAAGGGATGAGGGGAAAATTAAATAAACCATCTATAGAAAGGGGAACCAAGCGTGAGTAATAAGACTTTCTACGTACCATGTGGCATGGAATGAATTAGAGACATGTACAAGTACAAGTGATTATTGGAATAATGGAGGATCCTCAATTCATATAAGGATTCGAATTACTCGAGGTGAAACGCGTATCTAATGCAATTTCTTTTTGAAAAATTTGAATGCATTAGGTCTTGAGGGCGAATCAAATTGTCACAACTTACAAAACAGTTTAAAGTCTAAAAGCAATAAAGTTGTTACATCTGAACAACATTAGAATTCCACTTTGGATTGATACCCAGTGGAAAATGATCACGTTACGGAAAATGCAATTATTAAACAGCTAACCACTACTCATCGTGTTGCCTTAACTTGGCTTAACACCAGTTGTTTGTGACATGAGGCATGCAACCCGCATGCCGTGAGGACGAAACTAGCCTGATTAATGTAGCATCAACAATACATCAGTGTAGCAGATCAACCTGTGGAACCCTTCAGTTGCAAACCTGTTTCAACTGCCCGAGGTTGAATATGACTGGCCCATATGTCTTTAGTCCGTGTCAACTTGGTAAGTTGTTTGAACAATAACTCCTTACAAGAGGTGTTTTAATATCAACCATCAACCACATATCTCCATATATATGAATCCGATTCATTGTTACAACAGGTGGCGTATATTTCATCACCTAAGGAGGTGGGGATTGTTGAGTTCTGAATTATCCGCTTGTTTTGTAATGTAATAGCCACCGATAGTTTTAAGGGGAAGAATCTCTTAAAGGAGTCAGCAATATTGGAGGTAATTAAAGGACCCACAGAAAGCCAATTATCATACCAAAAGTTGATGAATTTCTCATTACCTGTGAGCACAATGAAGTTTGATTTGTTCAGGTCCCTCATCGTGAAAATGGCTTTAAATGTGGCTGAGGTAATGTGCGAGCTATTTGTTGACCATATTCTTCTGTTCTTGATGAAGTAGCTATGTATCCATCGACACCATATAATTTTTTTGTCCTCCATTAATCTCCAAATCCTTTTTGTGAGAAAAGTTGAGTTCAAAGTTTTGATGGAGTAAATTCCCAAACCATCGCAATTTCTAGGAGTGCAAATTTCCTTCCATTTTACCATAGTTTTGTGACTTCTCTCTTTGTTACTTGTCCATAAGAAGTTACTAAAGACACAGTTTATAGCTTTCAAAAATTCTTTTGGAAAGGACAAGGGGGCAACCCAATAGGTATTGATAGAATTGAGAACTGAGTTAATAAGTTGAGCCCTCCCTGCTCACAAAAGGTGTTTCGAGCCCTAACTAGAGACTCGAGCTTGTATTCTATCAAGTAGCTTGGTATAATCCTTTGCTTTTAATCTATATGGTGAGATGGGGATACCTAAATATTTCATTGGGAACTCCTGTGATTGGAACCTAATTAAGGTTGTGCTCAAAGGCTGCAGATGTGAAGCACTTTTAGATAGAAATATGTTACCTTTAGAACAATTTACATGTAATCTAGAAACTCTGTGGAAAATATTCAAAGCTTTGATCAATGTAGATATAAAGGTGGCATCAGCTTTGGAAAGCAAGATCACATCATCTGCAAAACAAAGATTGGTCAATTTAAATTTACCACAATTCGAGTGGTACTTGAACTCCTTTTTTTGTGCTACAACATGCTTAAATGATTTTATGGAGAGTTTGCACCAAACCGAAGATGTATGGAGATAAGGGATTTCTTTGTCTGATCGCTTTACAACTTTTAAAGAACCTAGTGGGCTGTCTATTCATCAAGATGCTATGAGTAGAAGTTTTCAAACATTGTTCGATCCACCTTATGAATATTCCTGGGAATTCCATAGCCTACAAAATTTTTATGATTAAACTCCAATCAACATTGTCATAGGTTTTCCTGAGATCGATGTTGATGCAATAGTTGGGTTTGTTTTTCTTCTTGGAGTAACCAGTAATGAGCTCTTAAAGTAGTAAAATGTTATCACCAATTAATCTTCCAGGTATATAAGCACCTTGAGTGTGACTAATGTGCTTATAAAGAATTCCTTTGAGTCTTTGGGCTATCAGCTTAGAAATGATTTTATACAGAGAATTGCATCAAACAATTGGCCGAAAACTATTGAAGCTACTCAATTCACCTTTTTTGGTACAAGAGTGATGAAAGTCTTATTAATGTCTTTAAGAAGAGTTCCTTTACCAAAGAATTCCATCACAGCTTCTGAGACCATGTTCCTAGTCAGAGGCCAAATGTCCTTGAGAAATTTGACATTGAAACCATTTGGTTCGGGGGCTTTGTGAGGGTGAAGAGATGCTATGGTTTCCTGAATTTCCAGTATTGTTATAGGTCTGGCTAATTGGATTGCATCTTCTGAAGAGATAGAGTCGTCTAAAATCAGTTTGAGGAATGGTGTGGAAGAATGTGAATCTGTAGGTTTGCACATCAACTCGCTAAAATGTTCATAAGCTCCTTTCAAAATTTGTGTCTGGGACTTAAAGGTAACGTTGTTGTGAGTGAGTAATATAATCCTATTTCTAGCCTTCCTTGCTATAATTGCCTTGTGAAATTCTAATGTGTTTCTATCTCTATGTTTCATCCATTCTACTCTTGCTCTTTGTTGGAGAGAGAATAATCAAATAACAGAGCTTGTAAGTACCCGTGCAATGCATTCCTTTCCATTGTTTCGAGACTCGGATTCCTAGGATTAGTATATTGCATCTACTAAATAGCTTCTAGTTCTCCTTTAGTCATATTGACAAGATGGTGTGTGTTGCCAATATTATCATTGTAAGGATTCTTCATTTCTTACTTGATTAGTACCATTTTCTTCAAAAATATAAATTGCTTAGTTATGCAAATGTTAGTCCCCAAGGCAACCTATACTCCTTCCTCAAACCTAGCTAGCTGCATCATAAAGTCATTAAATCAGAATGGATGGATAGGTCTCTTTGTATTTATGAAAGTACGAATAGGTGTATGATCTGATAAATGATTATTAGCAAATTTAGAGAAGCAACTAGGAAATATATTCATCCATTAAAGATTTACCAAACTTTTATCAAGTTTAATTTTCAAAAAAAAGCTTCTATCAAGTTTCTTCTGTATCAGATGAGGACCCACTTGCTTATTTGTCCATGTATGGAAACTTCCTTCCATCAGTATATCAGTACATTATGCTTCCTCTAAACATTTGCCAAGTTCCATATAAGGAGTACAAACTGCTTGTAGTCCTTCTACCTCCTCAGCTCTCAAAATAGAATTGAAATCACTTGATAACATCCATGGGTCAGTAATGGAGGTAGCAATTTTTTTGATGCGATTCCATAGAAGTTTTGCTAGTATGTGTTATTATGTGTATATATGAAAAGATGCATAGTTTTTGATGAAGCTGTCTATTGGTAACCTCCAAATGTATCATCTGATCAGTTATGCTATATGAAATGATAGATAGAGCAGTAGTATCATACAAAACAAAAATTATGTCATTCAGATAACAAGAGACATTGGACACACTCCTCCACGTTATTGAAAAAAAGTTTAGAATATTGGGGCTTTGTCTTTTTATTCGTGTTTCTGAAATACCAACCAAGATGAATCGGTTTTGCAATATGATTTCTCTAATCATTAATTGTTTATTAAGAGTATTGGCCCCTCTTACATTCTAAGAGAAAATTCATGTTGTTGTCTCCACTAGGGAGAGTTTTTTCAACTGATTCGATCTTCACCTTGTAACTGTCTCAAATTCTAGATAGTCTGAGATAACAGTTGTTTTTTCCCAACAGATACACAGGTTTTATTCTCCAAACTTCCGAGATTTAATTCATCTATAGAGCTTGCATTAGGTGCCTTCATTTGAACCATGATTTGTGGACATTTATCAACTATAGCACAGTTCATAGTACTGTTCACTAGTTGCACTGTTTCATCCCGACGCTATCATGTTCTGTTGCAATTGGAGGTTGAACAGCCACATGCGTTGCTTGGATATGCTCCCCCATATGTGTATGATGAGTAGGTGTTGTGCTTACATTTTCATCTCCTAATTTAACGTTCCCTGTGGCTATACCGATAGGAGAATGAATAGAAATAGGCTTGCCAATTAAGTTTGCCACCGTATGCATATCCTGGGTTTTCCTTGTGTTTGCTGAGACGCCTACTTTTTTGGTTGTTTCCAAAGCAACATACTTCTCTTCACTATTAAGTAATAATCCTTGGTAACTACCAGATTTGAATGCCATCCCTTAGGTATCCATTTTTGTTTTTTTCCATTTTACAGCCGCCATGCATATGTCACATGCAATTGATCCTCGATGGGCTCTAGATCCTCATTTAATATAATGAATAGAATGATATTAGGTAGTTTAGTCAAGGAAGTCATAAGAACACAAATGCGAGCATAATTGACACATTTTGTTTTAGCCGTTGCTTAGTCTAACGTTATAGGTCAAACAATATAACTAGCAAGATGACTCAACCCACTTGTCTTCGGATATTCAAGCAAAACATTGATTAAGAATAACCACAATGGTATGTCGTCTACTTTCAAATCTTTAATTTAAGTCTGGGTCTCCTAGTGAAAATAAAAACAAGACTCCTACTATAATAGGGGTGAGTCTAGGTCAATGTCATAAAGAGTGTGTGTAAAGTTATTGAAATAAAATTAATTGATATTTAAGTTTAAGGAGGTTTTGGTTTTAGAAATAAGAAAATAAAGTAAAGCTAAAATAACTAACAAAACCAATGCAAAGAAAAAATGTTAAAAAATGACAGAAGTGGAGAATTTAGTAGGGACCCGATTCTTTAGTTCAATCTCAACCTACACTCTAATTAAACATTTTTTCATGATTTGTTGTTCTTAAACCTCTCTCAGAGACTATTAATTGCGGGTTAATAATTAACTTAAGTTTCCCTTAGGTAGTGTTTAATTAAGATACGATCGTTAATTAAACCTAACTACTAAATAATCTAGGATGCATTCTCTAGATCTAATTAGGTAATAGCATTGCCAATTAGGAAAAACTGATTAATCAAGGCAATAACCACATATGATACGTCATTTAACCTATGTTATGTTATCCTCGATGATTACAAATCATTAGTCGCTATACATGAAGTTCAACATAAAAATTACCGATTATATCAAAATTCTAGCAATGAGTTTGAAAATAAATGATTCAATGAACGCATTAAAATCATCTTTTTATAATATCCAGTGAATTCATACACAAATAATCAAATAATAATGAGAATATGATTATCCATACACAAAACCCAAATCAATTAATATGGGATAACATAACCAATTTTTAGTGAGAGAAAGAAAACAATAAAAACAATCAAATACACTTAACTCAGGTCGTTTGCGTCAATGTCACATCCGAACAAGCGTCGAGACGTTTAGCTTTTCATAAGTCTCTCCTACCAAAAAAATACGTCAGCCCCTCTAAAAATTAATGTCCCGTCGAAAACTCCCCTCTCACTCTCGCTACTGTGCCTCCCTACTGTTACTCTCTATTTCTTTATCTTAATTCTTGGTCTATTTTACTGTTCACTTACTTAAAACCTACGCTCCTGTTTTTGCCACTACTATGCGTTTTGCGTTGGCTAATGTTGTTGCGATTTGGTCATCTCACTAGCTGATGCATTTTAGTCCTCCTATGCTACGTCGTTTGGTGATCTGCTGTTGCGTTCCTTCTTATGCTGCTTACCGTTTTGCTCCCTTGGTCCCTCACGTCTATGCTACATCATTTTGGAGTGAACTGTTTCCTTCTAGCTGCCTTCATTTGCTTCCTATCCAGCACTATTATTTCATGTTGTTTCTTTCAGTTGCCTCTTGTCTTCATTTAATTCCCATAAAGCACATTGCATGGGCTACTGTTAATTCACAAAATTGCATGCAAATTTCATACACGTGCCGTGAGCAACTTTAAATCTTCTTTGTGTTTTCTTTTTTTTCTTCTTGTGTTTTAATTTTCTTCACCTTGCTCTACGAAGACAAGTGAAAATTAATCTTCAAAAAATATCCATCATATAGAGCTTTGGTCTCACTTTAACTTCTTCGCTTCTAAATTGTGCCTAAAATCATATATGAATCAAAGTGAATATATTAGGCAATTTCACGTCAATAATCGCTAAGTGTTATAGAATAATTTCATAATTAATCAAGCACCTATCAACTCTCGACGTGGATTCAAAGATGAAATCGACACCGATAACCTGGTTAAGTGTATTTCTCCTTGTATTTGTTGTTTTCTTTCTCTTATGGATTGATTATGTTATCCTTTATTCAATGTTTGGGTCTTATGTAAGAATGATTGAATGCTCTATTTGATTGTTTTTATGTAATATCCCATTGCTAGAATTGAATACAATACATAATCGTTATTTTTCCAACTTATTTGTAGCAACTAATGGTTCGTAATCATTAGGGGTAAAATAAAATAGGTTAAATAATCTGAGCTTGTGTGATTATTGTTTAGATTGGTATGTTTTTTCTCACTCATAAGGCGATTGTTCGATTAAACTTGGTGAGCGTCTCTTAGGTTATCCGATAGCTAGGGTTAATTAACGAGCTCTTCTTAATTAACTATGACCTAAGAAAAAACTGGGATTAACAAAGCTTGTTGTTAATCTACAACCAATAGTTCAAGGAGAGGTAAAAGAACAAAAAATCAATGAAATATATTTAATTAGAGTTTAGGCTAAGATTGAATCAAAGAACCGGGTCCCTAACAGATTTATAACTTTCTTCACTTTTCCATGTTTACTTTAATTTGCTTTTGATAGTTTAGTTGCATTCTATTTTCTTGTTTGATAACCCCCACCCCCCAATAACCTAAACATCATTTAATTTCATTTCAATAACTTTACACACACTCTTTGTAGGATTGACCTAGACTCACCACTGCTATAGTAGTAGTCTAGTTTATTTTGACTAACGTTACGATATGCTACCAATCCATATTAGGGTTCTTCCTTGCTCCATCATTTGTCACTGCTCACTCCTACTCATTCCTCGATTGCACTAAACTAAGCATCACTTCAATTCCTAAAAATTTTTACTTTCAGTTTATAACAAAGTTCCCAATAAACAAAAGCATGAGTCCAAGTTTCATATTCATTCTTACATTAGTCGTGTATTAGTTTATTTCTATGGCCTCAACCTGGATTAAGGATAGATCAAATTTGTCTCTATGTTGTGTAACAATTATCAACTATACTTTTGATATTATTTAGTTCTTTTACCTTGCCCCAAAAGAAATTCCTAACAAACAAGGTTTCTAACTACTACATAACATTAAATACCAAATGGAAAAGGAAACATAAATTTTGTCCAAAAAAGAAAAGGTTTTGAAGAATTAATTGAAACTTTTGATTGGGGGAAGATATTTAAACGTAAAAGAACCCTCAACACAAGATACTAAGGCATTAGATTTGTAGAGCTAAAACTTGTGATTTCATAGGTAGGCAAAGGCCATCTTAAGGCACATCACGACTTATAATCAACACTCGTGAGACTTAAAAAAGTAAAAATATTTAAACCCAAAAGAAATTTCAATATAAGATCTTAGGGTATTGGATTTACCTTCATTTACCTTTTTCTTCATTATTCTAAATCATCTTTAGCTATTCGAAGCAGGTCAAGAAAATTGAAAATCGAAATGATAATCTTTTAGAAAAACAATTACCAACCTATTAATGTGGTGTAAGCCAAGTAATCAAGACTAAGCTAAGTAATCAAGATTAACATCTTAGAATTAGATAGAAGAGGCTAGTAGGTTTAGGTTTTTGTCCAAAACTTACCATAAAACTCCTTATTCAAAGGAGAGAGCCCTGGCAAGAAGACATAATTGGTAAATCCCCAATCAAATTTGTGAATCAAAGGAAGGATAAGAAGGACTAAAAGTAGTGAAAAATTGGGCTAAGGTCATTGACATGTGCTTAATTGATTGTATAATTATTCCATAACATTTAGCGATTAATGACATGAAATTGCTTAAGATACTCACTTTGACTCATATGTGGTTTTAAGCACAATTTGGAAGCAAAGGAGTTAAAACGAGTTAAAAGCACTATTTTTGTAACACCCCACTCCCACAACACACGTACCTGACATCCTGAGGAATATCCGAGTTCGTGCCCCGCGAGGGTGGCATGTTATAGCACTCAATCATTCAAATTTCAGTGCAAAATCTTTTTTTTTTAAACCACAACATAAAGTGCGAAAATTGATAACCAATCGGGCTCACTCTATTCGTAAACTTTTTCAAACATAACAATACAATCAACAGAATTTTTAATAGCCATTTGGGCCCATTACAAATACAAAACAGTTCCAATTCCAAAAAAAATTATTACATACCGAAATATTCAATTACAAAAGATACAAAAATTTGCGGAATATACAATTAAAATAAAGAAATACAATGCAGACGCGAACTGATCCCAACCTCTATCTCTCACTTGCATGCAATAGGTATACTCCAGTTGCCTAACGGGGTATTTTTCTGAGTCCTACAAAATAATTGCAAATTTTGGGTGAGTTTTGCGAACTCAATGAGTGACCATCATCGATGGCTCACCCAGTCACATAAC
>JANQAP020000172.1:2516092-2539256 GCA_026874005.2 Erythroxylum coriaceum
AAATATAAATCACATATAATAGAATAAAATTTATTAAGTAATTAATAATAATATTTTTATATAATTAATAATAAATTGTATATAATTAATAATAAAAATAATAAACTTTTATTAAAATTTTTATTATTTTAAAATAGAAAATATATAAAAAAATTTATTTGTCACTGTTGTGACTTGACAACTGTGACTTTTTAATTAGACATAATTTCTGTTTTAAAATCATAGGGTTAAACCCTCTTGCAATAACCATTTTAATATCAGTGTATAATAGTTATTTATTATACATTACATTTCATTCCATCCATCTTTTAAACAACATTTCATTACATTCATTATGAACCCTTCCATCCCTCTCAAACAACTTTTCACTATATTACATTTCATTCTATTATAAATCGTTTCGTTTTACTCCGTTCTATTTCATTTCATTAATTAACATCCAACCAAACAAGCTCTAAATTGACAAAGGTGGTCGTTTGAAGACATTTATTCAGAAGTCTACATTTGCACTTGTCAATCGTTTTAAGCCATTTATTCAGAACTCTACATTCGCACTAGGCTATAAAGGTGGTTCAGGAAAAAAGTCAAACTATCTTTTTAATATCCACTTCATTCTACAGTATAAACTCAATTGTATGCAATTGTCTAACAAGGAGATTTGTAATGACAGCTTTTATGCTTATACCCTAATCCACAACGCTTTATTCATTAATTCAATCTTTAATTTCTCAAAAAATAACATAATTAATTTGAATTTATTAGAAATCTTGTTAAGATTATATAAGTAAAATATAGATATAAAAATGTAAATTTTCGTATAATTTGTGCTTATTTTAAACACCATTTTGGTGGTTCAGAATTATTATAATTTTTATATGTATTAAAAATATTTTAACAAGACTTTTTGTGTTTCTTTTGAATTATTTTAACACATTATTATATAATGACTCCTAAATATGTGATACAATACTCTTAACTTCATTTTGGTTGCAAATTCTATTAAAATAGCTCAACCAAAATTTAATAAAATGTTTCTTGTTACTCTTCCTAATATCACAAGAATCTTTTTATAATTTTATCAAGAAGTGAAGAAATTAAGAGTCATTAAACAAAATTCAGATGAATGCCACAATTAATGATTAGATTTAGATATTTCATGGTTCACATCGTTGAAGCCTCTTGGTGTCCATTAACCAACATAACAAAAACACGATAATTTGGGTCAAAAATATTGATTGGCCAATTACAAAAAGACACCAACCAAGATAATATAAAAGAAGTTTTCTTGTCCATGCTCTTACTATGGTCTCTACCACACCTGCCAAACAGGGTAAGGACAGGCTTCCCCGGTTATACAAATGAGATCATGTTATCGGAACCAAACGCATGTTCAGGGATCTTTTCCGCGTGCATTGACCTATGTTTTGCTTCAAATCAGATCCAAAAAACTATCGGACTATGAATTATCAAGGTTATTATCTGCTTTCAGGACAGATTGGGAGATTGAGCATCCACCAATCTGGTATCATTTTCCACTTATTAGCTCGTTGAATAACCACAATATTTTGAAATCTTTCACCTTTTCAATAGAAGCATAATATCGGTACATATCTTCAATCCTTACAATCCCACAAAAAGGGAGAACAAATCTTAAATAAGTATCCAAGACTCAAATCACGCAATTTACGTTCCAAATGCCAGTCTTTGAACAAAATCTGGCCGCCTTTTGCTTGGCATCTGAAGCAATCCTACAATCTTAAGTTCTGTAACAGCCCTACAAAACCGTGCTCTGAAGAAAACAAGATTAAGGATCTCCAACAGATTCAATGCATGCACGTAAAGGAGCAGTTTAATTCTATTGTGGGAGTGTGTTATTGGCAGGGTTTAGCAGCATATGTCGTCAAGACCATAATATCCTTCAAATCAGTTCTACAAAAGATCAATCACGATATCACAATGCAGCAAGTACTTGCGTATTGCTCAGCGGATTTTCATGATGAGATTCATATTTGAACAAAAGAAAAGATGGATCTCCAAACATTCCTTGCAAATTCGTTAAATAATTCAAGTCAAGAAACGATTGCTCTGAATTCAATATGGAGACAATAGTTCGGAGAAAGATGATTTAGAGCATTGGTTTGACATAGTTTCATCCCTTTATCCTATTATGGATGATGTTTAATATTGACTTCTACGGAACCCAAGATTCACGGAGACAATAGTTCAGAGCAAGATGATTTAGACCATTAGCATTAGCAATTACGCAAAAATGACACTACAGGTCAGATTGGCTCAAGAAAAACTATATCCAGAGAGTTCACAAGTCAAGGAGCAACCAAGAGCACAAAGCACTGAAGCAAGACCAAGCGCTATGCTAAGGAGAAAGTTAACCAAGAGCTTTCCATGCAAATAAAACTATGCCATTGCCATGTGCCATATTTCAAATACTGGATTACCAAATAGTAATACCAAACAGGATACTGTATGGAAGCCTCACTAGGCTTTGCAGTTCCAGCCACAACTTTCCTTTTCTTTGGTGATGGAGAATACTTTGATCTCTGTTTCCCTTTGTTACTTGAGCAAAGAGAAACCGACTTAAAAGATTGGTACCAGTCATGCAAATTAATGAGATCACCATGCTCCTGAGCCAGGCTATACCTGTTATAAGTGATGATCAAGAAACATATGCTAGTTGTTTCCTTTGCTGGGATCAAATCATCAGTAAACACAAATTTTCAACTGCCAACTCAGAACTATCAATGCTGACCATTGCCATTCAGCATCATCCTATATTATTATCAGTTCCATCTCATCATTCCAAGAAGAAAATATGGCGGTCAACACTTACATAATTGATGAATCATGCATGGATGGTGACAGACTATTGCAAGTCCTACAGCAACCACACTGAATGATATCCTGGAATTGCAGAAGATCAATTTGAACCCTTTGTCTTGCGTCTCCAATTAATGCCTAAAACAATTAAGCAACCAGGTTCAGAGATTAAAAATTCTCAAAAGTTTAAAGGAAATTTAAACATTGCAACATGGAGCTCTAGTCAAATTTCAGTAGTTATGCTATATGAAGCCATATTTAATACTTTTCATGAGCTTAATAGTGGGAAAAAAACTGGTAACTGAAAAAACCAGGAAAAAATAGTCTCATTCTATACCGTTGGAGAATATACACTGAAATACAATTTGGCAAAATCGATTCTGGTGTTAATGGGATGTTATCAGCCCTTCCCTTTTCAATTTGACAAAAAAGGCAGGACTATCATACTGTTACTTTCAAAAAAACTAATAATTTTCAATCAATATTATCGTATGCAGTAGTGGTATTAGAACAAATCCTGCTCATCAGGTCACTGTATCAACTAAGGGGTCATTAGCTGAAGGTTTGCTATTAGAAAGAAAACTCAAAAACACTGAATTATGACATATCAAGTCTCACAACAATTCTTGCAGCAACTGATCTCTAAAAGCCTTACCCCTTCAAGTTTGTTGATGCTCTTAAAGCAGACAATTTCATGGAAGGGTGCACACTCAACCGGCTCCATATGGTTTCTGTTTCCCAGATGTAATTGAATATTGTAAAATCATTACATGATTGATAAAATTCAATTGTCCTGAAGTAGTTACAGAAATAATACAAATCAAATAAACAATGTTATAAATGGAACTGGTTCCCTTTCAAAATTCAACTAACTCAAATGATTTGTCTCCAAATCAAAATATTTTGACTGGAGATGGATCAATTTCAAGCATTAAATGACACAAGGTGGAAAATAATAAAGATTCTCTTTCTTTTTTCAGAAAGTTAAGATTATTTTTCTTTTTCTTATAAATAAAGGTACAATTTAATTATAAGACTGCTAAATAATAATTAAAAAATGCAAAGAAATTTATCAATGTAAGAAACAAGTGCAAACAATTACTGTCAAGTAGAATATGGACTTTGTAGCTTTATATGACTTTTATCCCTCCAAATTTAATTAATTTCATACATCATAACAACCGTTGGCAAGCAAAAAACTTTAATTAAGAAAATGCAGAATTACAGTCACGTTACAACATCTGACTCTCTAGTAACATCACAATAATTGTTGGACAGCAAACAATAAAGGTAAAGAAGGCATAGCATTCGACAATTCTATGGTTGATATCTACAACACAATCATTAGTTTCTCAAAAGCAAGGATATAAGAAGATGAAGAAGAAGACATGAACGTATAACATAGGATAACATTACCTAACCATGGACTCTAGCAGCCTTGTAGCTTTGTCATTTACTACTCTGGAGACTTTCGCAATATTCAAATGGTTTCGAGATGCATATCTCCTTGCACTTCTGTTTGCAATACTGAATGAGTAACTACTATCTTTTCGTCAAAATTACATATGATATAGTTATTATTGGAATCAGAGATATTACAATTCAAAATTTTTTCCTTCTTTGGTATAAGGATGGGAGGGTTGAAGAGGCAAACTATGTTAAAAAAAAAAAGAGAAAAAGGGAGCTAATAGAAGAATTGAATATACATAAACTTAATGTGTAAGTACACCTGAAATTAGTAAAAAAGTCAAAGGTTCATCTAGCTTCAAACATATCACCTCCTTAAACCTTAATAATCTTAGTGAGGAGGAATAACTGTCATCTGCTGACCCTGTGGGTTAAAACATCACTAAGAATGAAGGAAACACAAAACTTTGCAGTTATGCAAGGCCATACCACATAAAATGGTGAAAATATGCAAAACATTAGAAGTTAAAATCAATGTCTTGTACTTCATTTCAACACGTGTCTACTCCTAAAGAAGAAACCACAAACCACCATAAGTATCGAGTTGAATGAAAAACACAGATTCTCTGCATATTCCTAGGATTGGACAGACTTTTTGGCTTCACTATTGTGTTTTTAAATTCTTGCACTGAGGAAAGATAAACAAGTTCATTTCCAAGATTTCGATCTAAGGATCAACAGCTTGTTATCAAGAACAATGTAGACACTATCATACTGTTAAGCTAAAACATTAAGACTGGTTTACTTCCTACAATAGAAAGCTACCATACACGCAAGCCAACTCACTGCCCAATTTTAAGAACTCTATTGGTAAAACTTTAAGAAAGTTACAATCAAGCACAATATCATCTTCAAAGATCTATGCACACATCTTACATTTTTGTCATTTAAAAAAAGATCTCCTAGCTATATATAGATAATAGTTTGGCTCATTGAATTAAAAAGAAAATAATAACATCTTCCTAACACCCTTTAAGTCAATCCACCCTTTAATATCATGGATCTATAACTAAAAAAAAAAAAGACAATTAGCTAAATTTCAATCAGGATTCATAAGATTAGCAACTTCACCTATAGATGCAAGCTACTCGCATCTTCTTAGTTACACAAACATATATCATACAGAAACCATATATCGAAAAGTGTCTAGTAAGCTACAGAAATCACCTCATGGAAAGTCAAACTCCACAAATAAATACATTCAGGTAAAACAGGAGAAAGAGGATGGGAACTCTATAGAACACAGGATGGGCAATAGGTAATCTAATTCTAGTAACCAATAAAACTGCTGATTACTTGGATATCTCATCCATATCTTCTTTTGATGTCTTTCCTTCCTCAAATTTCAGCAGGGAAAGCAACTCCATCACCTTCTCATGAATCTAAAAACCATAGATCCACAAACAAGATCGAGTTATAATGAATGCTAGCTCATTTGTGAATACAATAGCATATTTATTATCCAGTCGCCATACTAATAAAGCAGCAATAGTTAACCATCAGTGTCACATCAGAACGAATAAGAAAAATTCAAGGAAACAAAAGAAATTCATGGTACCAGGAACAAAGCTTGACTAGAAATTTTTAAGAGAAAGTTAAAGCCAGGTTGGAATTAAAATGGAACAGGAACAAAGCTTGACTAGAAATTTTTAAGAGAGTTAAAGCCAGGTTGAAATTAAAATGCATAGGACAACTAAGATAGGCTTTTAACTCCTCATTATACAGAACTTGACAAGACTTGTTTATGACAATAGTCATCAGAGAATAAACTAGCCTTCAAAAAGTATCCAAGGTCAATCATAATTTAGAAGCTTGTTCCACATGTAAAATATAACTGACATCAACAAAATCACTCGCTAACTTCTGCAATGAGAATATACAAAACAGTAAGTACATTTCCATATCAGGAGTGAACGTTATGTAGTAGCACAACCAAGATATACAAAATACTTTGATGAACTACTACAACAAAAGACAGACACAGTTTGAAGTTGTTATGAGATGCTTTCATTAAAGAGTATTTTTTAGCAATTTATCTAGGGTAGAAGAAGAGACTAGCATTACTATGAACGATCAACTCCTTTTATGGATCACGAACTGGAGTTTTCTAATGAAGGACAAGGTTATAGAAAAGTTCCTTTCGCATATGAACTAAAAAGATTAAACACTTCCATGCTTTTACAATGAAACCCATCTGTTACCAACTTTGTTTCTGAGAAGCTTTAAGGCCATCATGATAGGAAATTAGGCAAAAAAGAGCATGATGTGTGTATTTACATAACTGAAAGACTACGGGAATCAAAGGCTCCAAGCACTTATTCGGATATAAAATTCAATAAAGTACAACAACATCTGTTGTACTTGATAGTGGGATCATACCTGAGGGACATCCACTGTGATCCTTTCCCAGACTTTCAACAATTTGCTTAGCTGTACTGCAGGAAGATCCCTAGTTGAATCAAACTTTACTATTGTCACTCTATATGTAATAAACCGACTAATTCATTGAAAAAGGTTGACATAAGGGGGTAACAGGTACTAGAAGAAACCATAACTAGAACATTGAAATCAATAATCAAGGGCTTCTTGTATTGTTCTCAGCCAACACACAAACGAGAAGTATGGAAATCATGGATTTCAATGTTTACTAAATCAATCTCCAACACTTATAGAATGTAGTGTATTAACTTGATTTTTCGAGCTCTTATTGGAAGAATTAGTATCTTTTGTGCCTCTTATACCTAGTGTGGCCTACATTAAATTGGAAACTTATCAATAATCAATAAAAATTACTTTATATTATTCGATATGTTAGTGATAAAAAATTTTCTCTCTGCAAATAGAACATTTTACAAATTGAGGACCTTGTCAAAAAATATACCCAGAAATTCATCCCGATCACAGCATATATAGAATTAAAATCAATACATCAAATTAAATAAGATGGTTAATAAAAAGAAAAGGACAGAACAGATGCTAAAAAAGAGGGAAGAGTCACTAGTGACGTAGCAAGAGAAAGCTATGTAGAAAGGCATGTCACTCAAAAAGACACCAAATTTAGAGGCCTTCAAGAATGGCATACAAATCTTATCTAAATTTGCAGGTCTTGAAAAGAGCCCAAAAGAAGAGGCGGAAAAGTAAATATCATAAGATAATATTTTTAAAGTTGATGCTCAGTGCCTCAAAATAAAAGAACAGACATTGGTACCAAAAATAAAACATTAGCGGTTATTGTCTCATTTAGGATGGCAAATAAATAAAGGCTTAAACGAGCTTTTCTTCCAAGTTGACAATGGCTCAATTAAATCAAAGTACCTAAAACACCGAGGTAGTACAGCATTTCCCATAGCTTCAAAAGTTAATGGCACTTTCAACAGCATAAGCATGCAAACCCCTTCAAAATTCAATTAAGTCTATATGTTTTATAACCAATTTTCAAGATATTATGTTATCATTCCTACACAAAATGTTCTGCAGATCAGTCTTTCCAAAAGTACAACATGATGGCATCATATTAGGAAGAGCAACCACTCCCCCTTGGTTATTACTTTTGTCTGGGTGAAGGGAACTGGTTGAAACAATTCAAATAATACTGCTGGCTGTGCAAATGAATATTTAAAAGTTTTAATAGGTTAGCCATAAGTAACAAGATGTCCCAAGTGGACACACGGTAATAGTTATTACAGACTTTTTTAGATGAGTAAAGTTCAAATACCATCGTAATCATATGCAAGGAAAAGAATTATGAATGGAGGGGGCTGTGGACCATTCAACATTCTCACCTTTTAAAGAATATATCTAGAATACAGTGTGAAACGTTTCATTTGATCATCATGTATGCAGAGTAAAATAATAGTTTCATCAAGTTGAGGATTTTACAACATGATCGCTTACATGGTAAACTAACTATTATTAAATCAATCAGAAAAAGGTTGAGATTCCAAAAAGATAACTCCCCCTTTGCATTTAAATGATGATTTTAAAAATGCGTTCCCAATGAGACAAAGGAAAAGCCAAAACAATGTACATAGTAGCACAAAGTAAAAGTTCATAGCAATGTGTTCTATATGACAAATCAACCACTGGATGATACCCAAGCTAAGTGGATAAAACTTCTTACTTACCTCACGCTACGCACTGCTTGACTGATAAAACCACCCTTTTGTGATCTGTGATATTGTTTACCCATTGAGTGCTCAATGTGCGATGCTTGAGAATTTTTATGAAAACCATTTGGAGAAGAGACCCTTAACTTGAATAATTCAGGATCAAGTGCTTCACAGATTAAATCCAACAAGCAAATTCTGCCCCACTTTCCAGCTTCATAGAGGCACTACGACCAACAAAAGTTCAGTTCAAGGAAATGTGCTGACCTAGCTCAATAGTAAAACAATAACCTGCCTATAAGCAGACAAATGTGTTCTTAGAAACTTCTATAGAGTTTTGGCCTATAAAATGCAATCAATTGTTGAAAATCACTCTTTTGTAGATAACAGTCATAACAGTTGTTAATGTGCTGAAATTTGGTCAAAAGTTCAGGCGTCTCTTTTTACAAGTTAATGCACACATATGATATAGGTAGCACTTTATCTATATTGGCCCACGACCCTGGTGCTTAATCCACGACCAGATCTTCAAAAAGAGAATCAAATTTCTAAAACACTAATTGAAGTCAATTATTCAACAATATACATTATTTCATGATCCCAAGTTACTCAAGTGATGCTTGTTCACCGTCTCTCCATAAAATATATGCAAACACTTACAAAAACAGAAAATTATATTCATAATTGGCTGTACTTGTGCAAGGTCCTAGGAAATGACAATAGTTAAGGAATAGATTATATGAATCTCAGACTAATTTAAAATTAACAAGGAAATGACAATAGCAGAACATAAACAATACGATAGATACTATCATTAGGGAATGGTTGGCCTAGTAGGCCGAAAAGATAGACATTAGAATGAATCAAGTACGCCTAAATATCCTAATTGCCTCTGTAAAGAAAGAGAGAGAGAGAAAGTGGGAAATCTAATAAAGATATGGTCAAACATATTTTAGGAAGAAGTCTGGGTTTGAATTGCTTTATTTGGAGGTCAAGTGCTGAGTTCTTGTTCTAGTTGCATTAGTAGAAGCAGTTGAGTTGTACCTAAAAAAGTTGCAAAACTAGTGATTTCTCATATAGCCAAAACTTTGGCACCGTTCATTTGTAAGCAAATGTCAATTGTAATGATGTTATAGCCCCAAATCCACGCTTCCCCAAACTCTCCTTCAGCATGGGACTTGAATAGAAAAGAACTTAAAGTCTATAAAAGAAATAAAAGAGGAAAAATTAATCAACCATAAGTCTTAATTTGGTGGGATGAGGATTGAGAATTGAGTTGTCAACAAAAGATAAAGGGCTAAAATTTAGATTATGTTAAGATTCTTTATTAGATAAGTAGTAGTGAGTTAAACATGTTATTCTATTTTAGATATGTTATCCAAGTTGTTTAGGGTTTAAACTTATAAAATTTTTAGAATAGGATTTAAATTTGTTAGGAACCTTTTCCTACTAGAATAAAGGTTCTAAAAAATTCTCTATATATATGTGTATAATCAGCCCTTCAATGACAAGCAATCTGAAATTTACCTACAAACTTGAGTTTTCAACTAGAAGGCATGATGTTTTCTTCTAAAAGTGATTCCTAGTTTCCTACTCTCCATTGTTTATGTTCCTCATTCCAGCAGACCTAACATAAATTCTAGTCATCTTAAACCTAAATTCCAGCCATATTAAACCCAGAAATTCTAAGTCTAAATTTCCAGTAATCAAACCCTAAAAACCCAACTATATCGAACTGAAATTTCAGCGTTCTTAGCCAAAATTCAGCACTGAAATTTGTTATTCCAGCAGCCTAATATCAGCCATATGTCCTAATTTTGTGATTTTCTATTTGTCCTACATCAACTTGGTGTTCATAAAAAATAGAAAATGTGGTGCATTCATGACGACAAACAGTTTGAGCAGCAGTTCTGAAACAACACAGGCTCCTAAATGCAGATTGACACAAATAAAGTGCAAGGGAAAGAAAAGATCTGATAACTCCTTCGAGTAGCCAAAATAATGGAAAACAATAGCGACACTGTTTTCAAATTTCAACAGTAAACAATTGAATAGCACATCAGGAAAGAGATGTAATCGTACTCTGAAACTGAAGCATATAATGCTAAAAGCGTATGAAAACAAGTAAATTATGTAAAGCCTACCAGAACCACAATACTCCAGTGCCTCTGCAAGTTCTTCAATTCTGAGAACCCTTGCACCAAGGTCTCCATGCTTTGTTCACCCAATTTGTTTCTAAAAATGTTTTGCAACCAAAGCTAGCTATCAGCAGTTCAACCAGATGCTAGGCCTAATTATTCAAACGTAATTTAAGTGAATCTTTGAAGTACATTCTATAAGAAGGAAGGTCAAATGCCTGTTTGAGGATCATTTCGGCTGATATTCCATGCATCTCACATTGCAACCCCTGGAAAGTTTACACATCAAAAGAAAAAGTAAAGAAAATAAAAGTCAAGTTTGACAGCAGCAACGTTTTATTAATTGGAAATGAAGCATAATAAGCAAAGTAACAATCCTTAGAGAGGGAAAAACAGTAAAGCAGGAGCACTTTTTATAAAGGCCCAATTCATTAATGCAGATGCATGCAAGGAAGCTAATGCTAGCTCAGGTTCAAGGGAAATTGAAGGACAAAGGGAAAAATTATAGGATGCATGCATGTTATCTCCCAGGAAGCAAATGTTATGGCATCATTTCCTAGAATGTTTTTCAGCTTTTTAGATAGGATTCAATCGTGACTTGAGCATGCAATTGCCTACTTAGCACATTCCCTAAAATGGGCATGGAGCTACTATGCTTTCCTAAACAAGGTATCAGAAATAAAGATTGGAAGATGAATAAGATATCTGAACGGAAATTTTGGATTTCAACCTCATTGTTGTCAACAACAGCAAATCGTTGGAGTAAGAAGCTTAAAGGCTCCAATGAAAAATGTTGAGCACAAGCTATCTGAAATTTTCGGCACACATTAAAAGAATCATTACACATGTGAAGAAATACCCCATAATGACTACTCCATTGTTGCAATCAAAAAATAGTCAATCAAATAAGAAATGTTATCAACCTTTAAAGCTCTTACGAAAGATGTTATCGTTCCATCCTGAGTAAAAAAGTAATTTCGCATAAAAACTGCAACCTCATAGCCTATACTGAAACTGGAACATTTCTTCACAAGGACAGCCTCAACAATTGCATTCATTCTCTCAGATGGACTCCCCAAAATGAATTTACGAGGGCACAAATGCTGAATTACATTGGAAGGAAGTATACTTCTTAGAGCATCAGGGGTTGTTGTAACTCCCATTATTAAGATAACTGGGACTTTCAATACCCATTCACTGAAGGAAACATTCATAAAGGCAATATAAGCGTAAGTTGTCAAAGATTAAAATAACATAAAATGCATAGAGTGAACCAGAACATTGCAACCAGGAAAAGTATAGAGGAATAACTAATAGGCAAAGACTATAGCCCTTATAGCAGAAGCATATAGTGCTAGGTGATGAATAAACTGCCATTTTTGGTTCATATAGGATTTTTAAAGCATTAGCAAAACTAAACATTTATAACAGTTCAACAGTGCCATAGCAAAGACCAGGCAATGCAAAGAAAGTTGAAAACTGACCTTAAAAAAATTCTGTAAAAATTGATAATGGAGAATGAACCTGTTTAAAATAGAAATAAAACAAACTTGACACCTGTAGGAAAACATGATTACTTTAGGATTTTTGTATCTCTTTAGGATTTTCTATTTAGTTAGGATATCTCATAATCATGGGATCTAATTATTTTTGTTTCCCTTTTAGTTGTTAGGGTAACTTATATATAATTGGCCCTCTTGTAAACAATGCAATACAAAAAATATTCTCTCAAATCTCAAATTCTATCATGCTATCAGAGCTGTAAGCTTCTGAATTTTTGGGAAAAGTCAATCTGGTGTCAGATTTTCATTGTCAATATTCTTGTAATTCTAGCCAATCTTTTCGTGGTGATATCGGAGACATCTGGGTGAAGTGCAAAATATCCTGGCTATATACAAGCTGAATAGAAAAAATTACCTTAAATGGCCTTAACTCATTCAGACCATACTAAAAGGGTAAGGAAAGATCGGCCATCTCACAGGTACAAGGCCGAAACAAGGGGATCCTCAATTTGAAACATGGGATGAAGAAGATTCCATAATTATGGTGTAGATATGGAACTCTATGACACTAGATATTAGTGACAGATGTATGTTCTTGGCCATTCCAAAAGATATTTGGGGTGCACTCCAACAATCGTATCTTAAGGCTAGAGACATAACCTAAGAGTATGAGGTCAGTGTAAAAGCTATGGCTGACAAACAAGGGAATTGGAAGGTTATATGCCAATCAATTAGAATCCTTATGACAGGAGCTAAACCACTATAGGGTACAAACTAGAAGTCCTAAAGATACATCTATTTTTAGAAAAAGTTTGATGGATCAAGATAAGTCTGATTTTTTGGTTGGACCTAATTGGGAATTTGACGAAGTAAGAATACAAATTCCTGGCAAGCATAAAGTTTCATGTTTTGATGAGTTTATGTCCTTATTTTGTGAAGAAGAAAGTAGAGAAACTTGATGCCTAAACCATAAAACACAAACAGCTCTTCTATGGTGGCTAAAGGTGGTAATAATTCAACCACAAATTCTGAAAAAACCCATAATCGCGATAACCTGTGGTGTATTTACTGTAAGAAGGCATGTAATACCTGTGAAATGTGTTAGAAACTTCATGAAAAACTTCTAAGCCGAGAGTGAGGACAAAGAGGAGATCAACCAAGAAAAGATAGCCAGGCCAATGTTGCTATAGTTGAACAACATAGAGGAACACCATAGGAGTTAGGTGGTCTCAATCAACAAGAATTTGAGAGGGTGAGATCTCTTATTGGCAACCTTGACAAACCTTCAAGTACTTGTTCTTTAGCATATTTAGGTGAGCTTCCACTCTCTATTAGATTAAATGTCACATGGATTATGAATTGAGAGCTATTGACCATATGACCCACTTACCAAACCTTTTTTACATATTCCCATGTCCAAGTAGTAGGAGAATAGCCATAGCTAATGATTCATTGAGATGTAAATATCGTTCCAATATTAAACTTAAAAAAAGTTCTTCATGCCCCTAGATTACCCACAAACCTAATCCTTATCAACAAACTCACTTGAGATTTGAATTACTATGTGATTTTCCATTGTCATTATTTTGTATTTTAGGAAGAGGATTTGGGGAAGACGATTGGACATGCTAGAGTATAGAATGACCTCTACTATCTCGAAGAATTGAACATATCAAGCAAGATTATGGTAAGTTTATCTCACTCCTTTTCTTTCAAAATCTTTTTCATCTTGCTCCACCATCACCGACTTGGACCCATTCTTTAAAATCATTAAATTATGTTGATTTCTTTACTTAAGGGACTCGTTGACGTTTTTCATTGTGAAGTGTGTGAGCTTGTCAAATACAAATCTATTTTCAATTAGTAATCAAAGAAGTTCTATCCCTTTTTGTCTAATTCACAGTGATAATTGAAGTCCTCCTACTAGTCCTAAAGTTTCTGGAGCAAAATAGTTTATTCTTTCATTAATGATTACACTCGTATCACTTGGATATTTTTACTCAAACACAAATCTAATGTTAGTATTGTCCTCCCAAATTTTTGTTCTATGATTAAAAATCAATTTGGAGTCGACATCTAAGAGGTTTAGGTATGATAATATTAGAGACTATTTCAATTAAGTCCTAACTCCATACAATAAAAAAAAAGGGATTGCACATGAGTCATCTTATGTAATATCCCATAACAAAATAAAGTAATAGAAAGGAAAAGTGTCACCACGTTGAATCAACTAAAGCCTTTATTTTTTAGAAAAATTTGCCTAAATCCTTTTGGAAGGAAGCAGTACTCATAATTATTCATCTTTTAAACCATTTGCCTTCAAAAGCCTTAGGGTTAAAGAGTCCAACAGAAATCCTCTCAATGTTTTGAGTATGAATCATTTGTCTATGTTTATAGCCAAAATCGCAAAAGTTAGATCCAAAGGCACTAACTGTGTCTTTATGGGTTACTCTTCAACTCAAAAAGGGTGTAAGTGTTATTGATTTCTATAAAAATTCTTTCATATCTTAACAGAGGTTATTTTCAATGAACATGAGTCTTATTTCATCATGCCTTATCTTCAAGGGAGAATTCAACAATGGAAGTTAAATTACTTGACCTACCGTCTTCCTCTAAGCCATTGTCTAAACTTATACCCCAAAATCAACCAGAAAAGATAAATTCTACTCTTGAGAACGTGAGATTTGGGAATGTATATTAAAGAATAAGACAGTTAATCCTGAATCTACGTAAGTCCAAGACTCCAACCTGAATCCTTAAAAGGAGGTAATTTTCTTAATCTTCTTCTCATAGTAAAACTGAATCTCAGTTGAACAATAATCATTAAAATCTTCTCATTGCTAATAGAAAAGGACTAGGGAATGTAACAAACAACCAATATGTCCTCTTGCTCATTTCCTTTCTTTCGAAAATTTTTCACCATCTCATGAAACCATTCTTGTTAGCCTAAACACCATTGTCATCCCTAAAGTTCTATCTGAGGCTTTAACCAGTGAGAGACAGAAAGAAGCTATGAACGTGAAAATGGAGGCATTAGAAAAAAATAAAACTTGGGAGTTGGAGAAGATTCAAGTTGGGGAGAAAGTTGTGGGCTTTAAATGGGTTTACATAGTTAAGTATGGGACAAATGGATCGCTGAAAGGTATAAGGCAAGCTTGGTGGCCAAAGGCTATACCTAAACTTATGGAATTAACTACTTAAAGACTTTCACTCCAGTTGCAAAGACAAATGCTTAGAGTTCTCTTATCTTTAGCAACTAACTATGGTTGAAAATTGCTAATATGATAATAAGAATTGATTTTCAGATAGAGAACAAGATGAATAAATCTACATGGAAGTGCCACCAGGTTGTAAGAATAATTTGGCTACTCAAACTATTTCTAAGTTAAAGGAGGCCTTGTATGAACTAAATCAGTTGCTATTGACATGGTTTGGGATATTCTTTTCACTCAATCACAATATTCCCATTTAAAAGTGGAAGTGTTACTTACTAGTAATGATGGCTATAGGGTATAAGGGATCATACGTTGTTCATCACTTACCTTTAAGGGGAGTCACAACACTTATAGTGTATATTGATGACATAATAGTGATAAGGAATGACATCAAAGAAAGGAAATCTCTAAGTCAATGTTTGGGTAAGGAGTTTGAGATCAAGGAGTAAAGAAGGCTAAAATATTTTCTCAACATTGAAGTAGCTCACTCTAAATAGGGTATTTTTATCTCCCAATAGAAATATGTTACTGATCTCCTAAGAGAAATAGGCAAGACAATTTGCAAACCAGCAAGTGCTCTAATTGACCCGAACATTAAACTCGGAAAGGTAGAGGATGGTGCAGTAGACAGGGAGAGGAAGCAAATCCTTATAGATAAGTTCATTTATTTGTCTCACACATGACCATATGTAGTGAGTGTGATGAGTTAATTAATAAA
The DNA here is from genome assembly GCA_026874005.2 of Erythroxylum coriaceum. Lineage (NCBI taxonomy): Eukaryota > Viridiplantae > Streptophyta > Magnoliopsida > Malpighiales > Erythroxylaceae > Erythroxylum > Erythroxylum coriaceum. The sequence goes on from JANQAP020000172.1 coordinate 2,532,074, forward strand.
CAGCCCAAAAGAAATTCATTTGTAGGCAACTCATCGAGTTTTATGGCATCTCAAAGGGACACTAGGAAAAGGTGCTCTGTTTAAAGAGAAATGGAGGTTTAGTACTAGAAGCCTAAACAAATGTTGATTATGCAGGATCAATTGTTGATAAAGGATCAACTTTAAGATATTGCATCTTTCTTAGTAGGAACCTTGCGACGTATAGAAGTAAGAAGTAAAAGATGGTATCATAATCTAGTGCAAGGTAGAATTTTAAGTAATGGCTCAAGGTGCATGTGAACTACTTTGGTTGATAAACACCATAAAAGACTTCAAGATTAAATGGAGTGGCCTAATAAGACTACAATGTAAAAATAAATTTTACAATTAATATAGCTCATAACCCTATACAACATGACACTTCATACCAGAAAAATTGGAGAGCAGTTTGATTTGCACACCTTATGTAGCTATAAAGAATCAACTTGCTGATGTACTTACCATGGGATTAAGCAGTTCAAATTTTGAGAATATTGTAACCAAACTAGGAATGGAGAATACCTATTCAACAACTTAAGGGAGGTGTAGGAAATCATGATTACGATTTCCTATTTAGTTAAGATATCCCATAATCATAGGATCTTATTACTTTTGTTTCCCTTTTAATTGTTAGGGTAACCTGTATATAACTGATCCTTGTGTACACTTGTAAACAATGAACTACAAAAAATATTCTCTCAAATCTCAAGTTCTGTCAACATCAAATCTATTGATATCCAAAAGACTTCTTTTTCCTAACCCTAAATTTGAATCATATTTTTGTTATGTCATGATATAACTCCTTTATCACCTAATATAAAGTTAATTTAGGTCATGCTTATCCTTTCTTTTTGTTTATAATCTTCATATTCTCACTTTTCAATGCATTGACAGGCTCATTTCAAATGTGGCCAAACCATAATGAATTACATTATCTAATCATTTCTTCCTAGGGCTCCTCAACATTTCAATTATTGGTCAAAAGAACGTAATGCAAACTTTCTCATGCTCGTTTGATTATGATAGGCCTATATGTCTCCTCAAGTCATGAAGACATCCTCTATATGAATGCAGTTGAAGGCTATACAACTAACCCTTGCCAAGCTCTCACAACTAGGATCACCATGCATAGGGATGCCTTTTGACTTCAAAAGAAAATAACACAAAAAAGTAGGTGCAGACTCCATATAAGTGTACAGATTCAGGTATAACCTTTACAACTACAAATGCGTATTTTAGACTTTATACTGCAATACTCTTACGATATTTAATAATTTCACAAGACAAAATTATTTTATGAGATAGTGCAATGTGACATAAATTATGAAAAAGTGATTGCTTTTTAAGGATATTTAAAATGATTACTCCTCGCTTTTTATGACATGTTTTGCTTGAACACTGAAGAAAGAAAATTTAACAGAAAACATTACTTTTTATTTTCATGTATTCAGACTAGATACTTAACATTTGGACGAAGAAACAATATACATATCTAGCTTATAGGACTCCCACTCTTTAACTCATAAGTCAAATTTTAGGGGAAGCAAAAAGAGAATAGTGCCATAAAGCATTACTTTTCAACAGCTAAAATTAGTCACCCATTTTTTTACTTTTAAGGATAGAACTTTTCTTTAGATTTTAGGACCTTTCAATGCATTATATGCTTCCAAAATCTAAAAAATCCAAAAACCATTGGTCATTTTAAGTTGATATTCTAAGAATGTCCTCAAAATGCCACAAGAAAAACTAGAATCATTGGGAGACCACCTTGAGCTTTTCCAATTCCATCTTACGAATCCAATTCTATTCACATAATTAGATTCTTCCATAAGAAATGAATTGTCAAGCCAAAAGAATTCCCTACACTATTCAAGTAAAATTAACAAAACACTAAATATAATTCTATCAAGCAATTTCATGAGTTAGAATGATAACATTTGTATTCAATATGATGCTATGATCCTCCAATAATGGCATAATACTTCCAATTTCATTGACTTGATAAATCTAATGGCTATGCCAAGTAAAGCCCTAGTAAAAAAACGATCATATCTTAATATGTATCCAAAGATTATGACACAAAAGACAATTTTATCTAGTAAAAAGAAATTAATTTGTGATGAAATCAAACCATTTTTCAAGTCAAACAAGCAACAAGATCACCAAATGAAACATGATGGAAACGACCCAAAGATGCATAAAAATACCTTAACATGAGAATGAAGTCAGACAAAACAGAACCATGGCATTGTTCCATATCACTTATTATTATGACCATAGCATTGCCACAGTTCTGTTGTTCTCTATACCACGTTGCCAAGACGGATATGTCAGCTGCCTGCAAAAAGTGCAAATTGCAAAACTCATTGGTTTGAGAACTCTTTGAATGAAACCTACTCCACTTAGATAGGGAACATAGAGGTTGGATATCTTACATCCAAAGTAACCAGTAAGAACTCCCTAAACAAACTCTTTAGACAGCCACCAATTCCATTTTTTGCAGAAAAATCTAAGGAGGAAAGATTGGCAACATGGCATCCTTTAGACTTCAAATGCATACCAAGCTCTTTGAATGTCATTTGATCATCAACAAACTCCATATTCTCTGCCAACCGCTTAATGATCACGATATGTTTTCACGAAAGGACAGATAACGTGTGTAAATTCTTATGTGTGCAAGAGTACTGATCATGCAAGGAATTGAGTATTGACTACAACAAAAGCTTAAAGGATAAAGAAATAACCTGCAACACAAACTAATAACCCCTATAAATAACGAATCACAGGTCCCAAAAAATAGGTATGATGTTTTTAAAATTTTCAAACTACTAGAATGAGAAAAAAGAAAAGGTCAAAAGTACATTTTGAACCTCAATATTTACACCAAATTACAAATTAAACTATAACGTTTCAAATCATTCAACTTGAATCATAATGCTTCTACAATGTGCAAAACAAAAATAAGTAGATGAAAATTTTGGTGGGGTTAAATTTTTATCAGTTAAATGTCACGTTAACATTGAAATGATTGTTTATTAATTTTTTACAATCAGATAATGGGTCCATTACCACATGACATTATAAGATGTACTATTTAAAATTATTTGTATAATTATTTATATAATTATTTAACATAACCTAATCTTGGATGCAAAACCCAATGAAGCAATACTTCAATTGAAACAAAGTTGTTGTTGATTGAATCAAAAAACCCATACGTCATTAGCGAATCAGATGTGGTTTCACATGTTAGATCAATCGACATATAGTTAAGCTCTCCTAGGAATTTGACTTTGCTTCTATCTATATTAGTAAAACACTAAAACTTTCTGATCTGTCCAAAACCCTTATTTCCGCCCACCAAAACCAAAAACTAAACACACAAAAGCAATCAGTAGGCACTGACAACCACCACAATACCAGCGATGTCATCGAAAAATATCCACCCGCAGGAGCGTGGATGTCACGTGCCACTATCCAGCAACTACCAATGACAGCAGTCTAATGGGGTCAGCTCGCCTATTCATCCTAAATAGAGTTTAGGTCTTGTTTTACGTCAAAACCAACCAGAACTTGGTTATTTTGACAGTAGTAAAGTCTTTCATAAGTTTCGAAACACCGTCAACAATGTTACTAGCATTCATTAGTCAGAAAATTCATCAAATCTACCAAGATGTCAAATTCCAATAATAAATCATTGACGAGCTTTTGGCAATTGCCTCAACAATGGGCTCTTTCAAATTTGCAAATCACCAAACAATGTTTGAAAGTAACAACTATTCTTTATGGTCTAAGAATGTAGAATTGTTCTTTAAAGGTGAGAAAGTTGTCCCATTTCATATCTAATCCCCCAATTGATTAGAAAATATTGGAAAATTAGCAAGTTAATGTTGCACAATTATTACATATTCTTTTCAATTCTATGGAACCTGAAATCTCAATCCTATTTTCTCATGTAAGTACTTGTAAGCAAGCTTAGGACTATGCTAAGCTCCTTTACTCCAATAATATGCTTCGCATGTATGATATCTTTGTCGAGTTGATTCAATCCAAACAGAAAGTTTGATTGAATATTTTGGAAAAGTGAAACGTGCATTTGAGGAAATGAATTCTGTACTAATGATTACATCTCCAAAGGGAGCACTTAGTGACTATGATGTTTCTAATAGGATGGAAACCCTTGGGAGCAGAAGACCTTCCATCCTTAACTGAAGTGTATTCCAAACTCTCTTGTCCTATGGCTATGGAAAATCCACCAGAGAACCACTTTGATAGGTCAACACTTGCAGCATGAGAAGAATTTGTTTTTTGTGTATTTCTATTAGAATGATACTATAGGTATTTATACATAAATACATAGGTTAAACTAGGAAAGTAATCCCTAGTTTTTCCAAGGTAAAATGACAATCGACTTCTATATGCTTAATTCTCTCATGAAACATAGGATTATTTGCAATATAGATGGCTACTTCATTGTCACACCATAAGTTCATTGGTTTAGATTGAACAAACCCAATCTCACCAAGTAAATGACGTAACTATATAAGTTCACAGGTAGTATGAGCCATAGTCCTATATTCGAATTCTGCACTTGATCGGGATACAACACTCTGTTTCTTACTCTTCCAAGAAACAAGATTGCCTCCAACAAAAAAACAATAACTTGTGGTAAAGCGCCTGTTTGAAAGATCTCCTGCATAATCAACATCAGTAAATCCTTCCACAGTGTGGTGAGCATAATTTCGATATAAGATGCTACGTCCGGACGCACCTTTTAGATATCTCAAAATATGAATAACAGCGTCCCAATGTGAGGTTCTAGGAGATGACATGAACTGACTTACAACACTAATTGCAAAGGCAATATCAGGACGAGTGATAATAAGGTAGTTCAATTTTTTCACAATTTTCCTATATTTTTTAGGATTCTCAAGCAAGTCTCCATCTTCAACTTTTAACTTCACATTTGGTATCATAGGCGCATCACATGTCTTTGCTTCAATAAAACTAGCATCATTTAATAAATCCATACAACATTTTCTTTGAGATAGGTAGATCCCTTTATGACTGCAAGAAACCTCAATTCCTAAGAAGTATTTCAATGGTCCTAAATCCTTTATCTGAAAACGAGTCCCAAGGAATGCTTTCAACCTTGTGATTCCCGCTTCATCACTTTTAGTGATCATTATATCATCCACATATACAGCCAATAAAATGCACCCAAATCTAGACGATGCAAAGAACACTAAGTAATCATATGCACTTCTTCGCAAGCCAAACTCAATCATTACAATACTAAATCCTCCAAACCAGGCACAAGGAGATTGCTTCAAGCCATACAGAGACTTCCGTAATTTGCACACTTTTCCTGACTCCCCCTGAGCAACAAATCCAAGTGGTTGCTCCATGTAAACCTCTTCAGATAAATCCCCATGTAGGAATGCATTCTTCACATCAAGTTGGGAAAGTGCCCAATTGTGAGTGGCAGCTAAGGAGATAAACATTCGGACAAAAGAAAGTTTTGCAACTGGAGAAAAAGTCTCAAAATAATCCACCTTATATGTTTGAGCATATCCTTTAGCACCAACCAAGCTTTTAATCGAGCAACAGAACCATCAGGATTAATCTTAACATTGAACACCCACTTACAGCCAATGGTAGGGATGTCAAGGGGCAGGCCATGGTGGCCTGTGGCTCGGTGGGCCAAAATGGATCGGCCCGTAGTCAAGCCCAACGAATCACGACCGAGCTGGGTTTTTTTAAGAAAAAACTTCCAAAACGACTTCATTTTAGAAGTAACGGTCGACCCTAACATGATCAGCCCTTAGCCTGCCTGTGGTCCAATCAACGCGAGTCAAAAACGGGCCGAGATGGGCTGGGCATCTCTAGCCAATGGCCCATTTCTCTAAAGGAAGAGGTACAAGATCCCAAGTATGATTCTGCTCTAAGGCCATCATCTCTTCTTTCATAGCAACTTGCCAACCATCATGAGCCAGTACTTTAGCAAGGGATGTTGGGACAGCAACAAAGTCTAAGGAAGTTACAAAAGACTTAGAGGAGGGAGATAGAGCATGATAAGATACAAAAGAAGAAACAGGATAAGTGCATATGCGGTTACCTTATACAAAGAGCAATAAGAAGGTAAAGGCTAACATCAAGTAGTGGTCAGGAATATGCAGACGAAGCAGAATGATCAGGTCCATATCCTCACTGATTGGAGGAGCCTCAATAGACTGCTGCACACGTCGAGAATAAACCTGACAAATAACAGGTTGAGAGAGGAGAAACTACCTATTCACCGACAGCATAAATAAGAAAATTGTCACTTGAATCGTTAGAGTGCGAAGAAGAAGGCACAGGAGAACCAAAAAATGGGGTATTCTCAAAAAAGGTAACATCAGTAGAGACCAAGTAACGACCCAATGAAGGAGGGTAACAACAATATCCTTTTTTAGCACAGGAATATCCCAAAAAGACACACTTGAGATATTTGGGATCCAATTTCAAGACCTAAGGACGCATGTCTTGAACAAAGCAAGTACACCCAAAAATTTGAGGAACAAGAGGGAACAATGTGTATGAGGGAAAGAGAAGAGAATATGGAATCTGACTGTCAAGAATAGAATAAGGCATTCGGTTGATTAGAAAACAGGCAATAGAGACTGCATCGACCCAGAAAACTTTTGGGACTTGCATATGGAACATTAGTGCCCGGGCAACTTCTAATAAATGACGGTTCTTTCACTCTACTACATCATTTTGTTGAGAGGTAACAATACATTATGACTGATGAATAATACCATGCTGAGAGAGATAAGATTGAAAAGTATGGTAAACATATTCTTTAGCATTATCACTTCTCAAAATGCAGATGGATTTGTTGAATTGAGTCTTAATTTCAACATGAAAGGCACAAAATATAGTAAACAAGTCTGATCGAGATTTCATAAGATAAAGCCAAGTAACCCGAAAATAATCATCAATAAATGTCACAAAATAGCGAAAACCAGCTTTGGATGGAATAAGACAAGAACCCCATACATCAGTATGAACCAAGTAAAAGGAAGACTCAAGTCGTTTATTTAGTTTAGGAGAATAAGATACCCTATGATGTTTAGCAAATTGACAAGCTTCACACTCTAAGACAGATTCTCGTTTAAGACTA
>JANQAP020000172.1:2539356-2553277 GCA_026874005.2 Erythroxylum coriaceum
ACAAAAATTAGACCACCTAGGATTCCTTATTTCACACACGGCATCAGTATCTTAGGCAGTAATCTTTTTGCGTCGTTTATATTTTTGTCCCACGAATGCATCCGTAACACACAAGTAGATTGGTGCAATATCCCATTAGAATCGAAATATGCACAAAAAACACCATCCATATATTTTGTACAATTGTCAGTTCTCAAAATCTTAACCTTGGCATCAAATTGTGTACAAATCATTATGTAAAATTGCTAAAACAAGAAAAAACCTCATTTTTCGCTGTCATCAAATAGACCCAAGTTAATCTAGTACAACAATTGACAAAGGTAACAAACCATCTATAACCAGATAACAAAATTGTTTTCGTGGATCCCCATTCATCAGAATGAATAGCCATAAAAGGAACAAAACTTTTGTTATTAATTGAAGGATAAGAATGTCTAGTGTCTTTAGCCAACTTACAAGCATCACAAAATAATAAATCCAACTCGCAATGGTTAAACAAGCTAGGATATAATCTTTCTAAAACAGAAAAAGATGGGTGCCCTAATCGTTTATGCCACTGGATTATTTCTTGGTTAACATTCACGGATTCTCCTAACAAGGCTTGAGATATACCAAGAATCAAGGTACTATAGCCTTCCTCTAGTAGATATAAGTCATCTTGCATTCTACCAAAGTCAATATTTTTCCCTATTTTCAAATCCTAAAAGATACAAAAAGCAGGCAAAAATTGAATTTAATTAAGTGCTTTTCCACTAATTTCTAGAATTTTGCAGCATCTTCAGAACATGCAACTTGGAAATCTTGATAATAATCAAGTTCCAACCATAAACCACTCAATTTAGCAAAGTACTGAGCAATAGTCATCTCACCTTGTTTTGTCTCATGCACCTTATTCCGCAATTCATAGATTTGAGCATCATTGCCCACTTGTGAATAGGTTTGAGATGCTACATTCCAAATCTTAAAAGCTGTATTTTGTAATAGATAACCTCTGGCAATTTGAGGTTGCATAAAATTAATAAGCCACGACATGTCAAGGGAATTTTCAAATTTCCACTGATTGTAGGTGGGGCTGGTGACATCTGGTTTTAGTTTATCCCCGGTAATATATCCTTGCAGATCTCTAGCTTGGATGAATAATAGGCAAGATCTTGACCATGTAAGATAATTAGTTTGATCTAGCTTTACCAATGAGGGATTCTCACCAATCAAACCAACCTTATTTTCATCAACTATTTTTTCCCCATTAGCCATGCTTTGAAGAAACACAAGAAAACACACACAATCTCTCCCCTAAATACAAGTTGTAGTGGCTACTGCAGAGCTAGAAATACAACTCTTTCAGTCGACAAAAGCTCTGATACCATGTTGTGACAAATAACCACAGGAAAAAGGAGTTTTTCTATTATGTTGTGTGTATTCTTCCTTACAACAGCAGCCTTATTTAAATACACATAAGTAAACCCTAAAACAAGAACCTTGTACAAATAAAGAAGGAAAGAAATTAGTCTCTAACAATTAGGCACTATAAAGGAAAGAAATTAGGTCTAATAATTAGGTACTAATAAAGGAAAAAATTACAGCAATTACTCCAAAAATCTTCAGCAGTCAACGAAAGCTTTGGATGATCCTAAATGGAAACATGCTATGGAAGAAGAGTTGTTGATTTTGAAGGCTAATAATACATGGAACATAGTTACTCTTCCACATGGTCAAATAGTAGTGAATTGTCGTTGAGTGTTTAATGTTAAGGTCAATTCTGATGGCAAGGTTAATCATTTAAAAACTCGATTGGTAGCTAAAGGTTATACGCAAGTGTATTGTACGAATTATACTAAAACCTTTTCTCTTGTAGCCAAATTTACATTTGTTCATATTTTCATTACATTGGTAGCCACATATAATTGGCCTCTTCATCAACTCAATGTAAAAAATGCTTTCCTTCATGAAAATCTTGAGGAGACTATTTTTATAGAGAAATCGCCAGGTTTCGTTACTCAGGGAGAGACTAATCTAATGTGCTGCCTTAACAAGTCTATATATTCTAAAACAGCCACCAAGAGCTTGGCTTGGACTCTATAGTTTAGTGGTTATGCAATTTGGTCTGCATCAATGTGTTGTGGATCACTCCGTGTTTTATAGTCACTCCGAGTCTGGTAGAATTTTTTTGATCATCTATGTCGATGATATAGTTATTATTTGAGATGATAAAGTAAGAAGCAGGTCTTTAAAGTCATTCCGACAAACCAATTTCCAAACAAAAGACCTTAGTTCACTAAAATATTTTCAGGGTATCAACATAACAAGGTCGAAGATGGGATTTGTCTATCTCAAAAAAAGTGCACCCTTGATCTTTTAGAGGAAACAAGCCTATTAGGAAAAAAGCCAGTTGATAGTCCCATGGAACCAAATGTTAAACTTGATGTTGATAAAGGGGAGTATTTGGAAGATCCAAATAGGTATCGAAGACTTGTTCGTAAACTGAATTATTTGACTATTACTCATCCAAATATCTCGTTTGCTACAAGTGTAATGAGTCAGTTTATGGAGTCTTTGCGAACTAGCCATTGGGATGTAATCATTAGGATTTTGATACAATTGAAAGGTTCTCTAGGGTAAGGTTTTCTATACCAGAACCACGGACACACTTATTATAACAGACAATCTACTTCAACCTACTATGTATTTATGGGTGGAAACATGGTGTCATGGAAAAGCAAGAAGTAGTCAATTGTTGAATGTTCCAGTGCTAAGTCTGAGTACAGGGCCATAACATATACTAGATGAGAATTGATTTGGTTGAAACATCTTCTTGGGGAACTTGGTTTTGAGCACTCCTATCCAATGAAGTTAATGTGTGATAATCAAGCAGGCATTCATATTGCCTCTTGTGGAAAAAGGTGACTTTCATATATTTTTCCTCTGTTTAGGTTACATATAAATAGGAGTACAATAGTATCTATACTAGGAAAGAATTCTATACAAATCAAATCTCCTAATTTATTTATTTTAACTAAATCTACTCTAATTTCTCTCCCAATTAGTTAGGAACAGATTTTTCCCTAATTAGCAGCTTCTTGATTCTGCTACCACTGATTTCTCCTTCTCAACAATCCCCCCCCAAGCTGGCTTGGAAACGTCTTCCATAGCTAGCTTGCTTACTAGGAGATCAAACTGCTTCTTCTGTAGTTCCTAAGTGAGTATATCAATTGTTTGTTCACTGGTTAGTATATAAGGAACGCAAATTAAGCCACTCCTAAGTTTCTCTTTGATAAAATGCCCATCAACTTCGATGTGCTTGGTTCTGTCATGTTGAACTAGGATGTGTGCAATCGAAATGGCAGCCTTGTTGTCACAATAAACTTTCATAGGAATTGACACAGGAATCTTCAGATCTTCTAAAAACCTATTGATCCGCATTGCTTCACAAATCCTATGTGCGAGAGACATAAACTCGACTTCAGCACTACTTCATGCTACTACATTCTGTTTCTTACTCTGCCAAGTGACTAGATTTCCCCCAACAAAAGTACAATATCCTGATGTTGATCTTCTATCAGAAATGCTACCTTCCCAATCAGCATCTACATAGATTTCAACCTGCACATTGTCATGTTTTTTAAACATCAAGCCTATTTCAGGTGTCCCTTTCAGATACCTTAGTATTCTGTAGGCAACTTCAAAGTGCTCTTGACCTGGAGAGTGCATAAACTGACTTATCATGCTTACAACAAAGGCTATGTTAGACTAAGTGTGTGATAGATATATCATTCTTCCCACTAGTCGTTGAAATTTTTCCCTATCAATCACATCTTCATCCTTGGCAGGATTGAGTTTTAGGTTAGCCTCAATTGGAGTTTCGGCCACCTTGCATCCCAATAGCTCGGTTTTTGCAGTAAATCAAGGATATACTTCCTCTAATTCTCAAATATTCCTTCTTTTGATCTTGTAAATTCCATTCCAAGAAAATACTTCAATGCTCCCAGGTCTTTAATTTCAAACTCCTTTGCTAGCTTCCTTTTCAACCTTGCAAGTTCTTCATAGTCTTCTCCTATTAAGATTACATCATCCACATAAACAATTAAAATTGCAATTTTTCTGCAATTTTTCTCATCTTAAAATGCGTATAAAATAGAGTGTGATCCACTTGAATTTGATGAAAGCCATAGCCTTTCATTGCCTTTCCAAACCTTTCAAACCATGCCCATGGAGATTGTTACATGCCATATAAAGACTTTAGACTCTACACACTCTATTTTGGCCAACAATTTTTTTCAAAACCCGGTGGTGGACACCTAAACACTTCTTCTTCCAAATCACCATTTAAAAAAGCATTCTTCACATCCAGTTGATGTAAGGTCCAGTTGAAGTTAACAGCAAGAAACAATAAAACTCGAATAGAATTAATTTTAGCTACCGGGGTAAAAGTTTCTTTGTAATCAATACCATAGATTTGAGTAAAACTTGGCAACAAGTCTAGCTTTGTATTTTTCTACACTTCCATCAGCCTTTCACTTCATCGTAAACACCCATTTACAGTCAACTGTTCTTTGGTCTCTAGGTAACTTTACAACTTCCCATGTCCCATTTTTCACTGGAGCAAGCATCTCTTCCATTACTGTTGATTTCCATTTTGGATAATCAAGTGCTTCTTGAATGTTTCTCGGAACAAACAAATTAGAGAATTTTGATGTAAATGCCCTAGGACTTTGAGATAGTTTATCATAAGAGAGATATTTTGCAATAAGATGGTAGGTACAAGACTAGGTGCCTTTTTCTAACTGCTATGGGAATGTCAAGATCAATAGCAAGTATTAACAACAGGAACAGTATTGGATAGTAGAGGGTTTAGAGCACCTTACATGTCTACAGGCTCATCATTCGAGATGTCTGATTGATGTTGTGCCTTGGGAACAGTAGGCTCTCTACCATTTCAATGATTCTTCCTATTTGCATAAACTCTAAACTCAGATTCCTGTCCTTTGGGATCATCTAGTAGTATTTCTCCTTTTGTCAAATTTTCAGCATTTTCTATTTATCAAATAGGATGTTGTTAAAATAGCTTCACCCAAAGATATTTGGGAACATTTTTAGAAACATAATGGCACGAGACACTTCTAGCAAATGTTTGTTTTTCCTTTCAACAATCTCGTTTTGTTGAGAAGTATCAACATAAGTAGATTGATGTTGAATACCCTTTTGCTTTAAAAAATTGCCAAGAATCTTTTTAAAATATTAAATGCCATTATCAATGTAGAGAATGCCAATTTTTTGTTGAAATTGGTTTTCAATCATTGTATAAAAATTTTTGAATAAGGTTTCAACTTCTTTTTTCACTCATCAAGTAAACCGTTACAGATGAGTATGACATACTAGGGCATTAGGATTACCACCTTAATGTGCCAAAGAAGCATTAGGTGCACCCAACAATCCAGAATTAGATTTCAGCAGCTTTAGGATTTGAGCTAGTTGCTCTTTGCTGAAAGGGGCGGTCTCGGCTTCATGAGCAAAGGCTGGTCAACCCTTGCTCTCATTTTTTCCCTTCCAATTTGCTGGTTTTCCATACAACTTCTAGCAGGTTTCACGTGCGTGCTTTGGCCTATTGCAATAGTCACATCAAACACGGGAGTTTTGCTCCAATTTCCCCTGGACCATTCAGCCAGCACAAGCCTCTGTAGCAAGGGCAGAATTCTCCATTGTTCTGTTAGGTTTTTTCTTCCCTAACATAACAAGTTTGCAATTTTCTTCCCTCTGGACTTCATAAAACACTTCTCCAATGAAAGGAAGGGGCTGTATGTCAATAATTCTACCTCTAACTTCATCAAACTCAATATTTAGTCCAATAAGAAATTTAAATATACAATTATCCTCCACCTTTTTCTTATATTGGAGGTACTCCATGATTTCCACTCATAATCATCACTCAGTAAGTCTAAATCCTGCCACAAACGTTTAAAAGTATTAAAAGTATTTGCTAACACTTTCCTCACCTTGGCGGATTTCTCCAAGTTTCAGTGTCAACTCAAACACTTGAGACTGATTGCCCAAGTCTGAATACATGAGATTGATGTTGTCCCACAGGTCCTTGACAGTGTGGTAACACATATAATTGGAGCTAATTCCTCCTCCATAGAATTTACCAACCAAGTCATCACCATGGAATTTTCAGCATTCCAAGTGGAATAACCTAGATCCTCAAGAGTAGGTTCCTTCTTTTCTACTGTCAAGTTGACAATTTTCCCTCTCCCTCGAATATAAATCCACATTGATTGAGACCAGTGCAGAAAATTCTCTCCATTCAACCATATAGTTGTAATTTGGACAGAAGGAGAATCTGAAGAAGGTAGATGGGAGTGTTGAGAGTACCCACATGTGAGTGTCCCACATTGAAGAAAGAGGGGAAAGAAGACTAAAATATAAGCCTAGTGGGCTACTCTACCTATAGCCAATTAATTTTATGATAGAACCTCACTTGGACTTTTATGTGGTCTAACTTTTCTCCTCACATGGGCCCATAGGCCCATTGAAAATTTAACAGGGAGGTATTGGTTTTTGTGGTGGGGCTGTGAATTTTAGAAGAGCTTTGTTGATTGGTAGTGATGGTGGTGGATTATGATACATAATCGAACATGATTATGAACAATTAGGGTTGAAAGACGGCTAGGGTTTTAATTTTTGGTAGGGATAGTGCTTGTAAGAGATGGCTAGGGTTTAATTTCTGCCTAAAGCTCTGATACCATGTGGAAAAAAGTGTGACTTTCCTATATTTTTCCTCTATTTAGGTTATATAAAAATAGGAGTACAGTAGTATCTATACTAGGAAAGAATTCTATACAAATCAAATATCCTAATTTATTTACTTTGATTAAATCTCCCCTAATTTGTCTCCCAATCTGTTAGGCACAGATTTCCTCCTAATTAGTAGCCCCTTGATTCTACTACCATCGATTTCTCCTTCTCAACACCTCTAATCTAGTCTTTCATGAGAGCACCAAACATATTGAGGTGGATTGTCACTTTGTTCGTGAAAAGCTTCAAGAAGGATTGATTGAGACAACATATGTCAAGTCAGAAAATCAACATGAGTTGGTATCAATTGAAATATGTAACAAGCTTGGAGCTTATGATATGTATGTTCCAACTTGAGGGGGAGTACTAGGAAATATCTATATTAGGAAAAGTATGATTTCCTCTTTGTTCCTAACATCTTTTGCTTATGTAATTGGTTCTATATAAAGGCTATGAAGGTCTTGAGATGTAATCAAGCCTTCAGTTACCATTCTCTAACTTTGACATTCCTCATCAGCCATTCCGTCTCAATGCACCAACTTATCTTTCTTTTTTTTTTCCTTGTTCAGTTCAGAATGAAAGAATACATTGCCTAGCACTACAAAAATCAAGAAAAGATACTATAAAAGCATCTCTTAAATGAGTCATGGTGACCTAGTTTTCGGGCATGGTATTGCAATTGCAAAACTTCCTAGCTTGCTTTATATGGCAATCTTCTAGTGGAAACAAAAGAAAATGTGACATCAAGAAGGAAATAAGTATGCAAAACAAAATACTCTAGTAAAAGTTTTGAAGTCATGAAAGCATCTACAACTTTTCTTTGTGCTTGAAATGTGGGGAAGATGATTAAATAAATACATTGAAAGCCATAAAAGCCAAATTCAGATTGTAATTAATAGTTAAGCAACACCACTTCTCTTTCTTCCATATTAACTTTTCTTTGGGTCTGTTCTGCACATTTTAGAAATGATAAATCCAAATTGAACGTTTTGAAACATTAGGGTTTAACTTGTATTATGGTGTAAACTTTTAAGTTCAAAATACACTTTCGGCCAAAAGAAAATGTAACCCAAAGCAAAATATCAACCCTTTTTGGAAAGGTGTGTCTTACTGAAATCAAATGAAATACCTAGTTTCAAATTATCTTTTATGTCTACTGCAAACATAAGAAACTATCATAAATTATAATCAAAGGGGAGAAACGAATCTAAGGAGTCTATTAAGAAATTAGAGAGAGCATAAATATTGAGCTAGTTTATTTGTTTGTTAGAGATAAATATGTATTAAACTAGAGCACAAAGACAACTTAAGTTTTGGAAGATCAAAATAGAATCACAGAAAGTTCCTTGCATGCATATTGTTAGAAAAGAAGGTACTTTTGTAATCATTATAATCCTCTATTTATATACATGATGAGGGCCTAAAGATTGTAGGGAGATAATATCTCAATCCCTCAAGTAAGCTACAATCCTTATAATTTAGTATAATATATGTACATAAATGAATTCCTAATCTATAACACATATAAAGTCATTTGTACATAATTGACATTAGTCTTATAACAATTTGGAGAAGTAATTTGCCTTGAAGATGGTACAGGATGGAAAGATAAATTCTAGTTTATTCACATGAAAGGTTAGAAATAATAGTGATAAAAATAAAGAAACAATATGATGAAAATATAGATATAAGAAAGAATTATTGTGATCACATTCTCTATAAAAAAAAGTACGTTTTTTAGTGAGGCTAAAAGTAAAATAATTTCTACCACACATTTACCATTGAAAGAATTGTATAGATCTTTTTATATTTTCAATTTTCTATTAACTATTACAATAGCAAAAACTGAAGTGGATGAGAGTTTTTCAATCTATACTATAATCCAAATGCAAACTATACCAAGCAAAACATAAATCCAACTTTATATTTTTTGGAAAATAATCCAACTTTATATTTACTTTTCTAGTACTTCTCAAATTGAATTGAAGACAAGGAAGAAAGCTAACTTGTTAGAACCAGCCCAGTAAACAGTTGTTTAGAAGCAACATCTGTCACAATGGGAAAAGATCGTGTTGCTTCAAGGAAGTTAAGTCTTTCAGAAGTTGAAATAGTATTGAAAGATTCATGAACCCAATGATATATCGCTTTGAATGTATTCATATTGATATCTCTCAAAACATCCTGCAATCAAAGTTTGAAATTTTAATAACAAAAACTAAAATTGGCAATTGAGAAATTTGGGAAAGAAAAAAAGAAGAAGACAAGACTACAAAGCATTAACTTTATTACAGATACTACAAACTTTAGTACTCTAATCCTATAAATTACATGTTTATGTAAACTAACTTCAAAATAAAATTTTAGAGAACCTATAAATAAGATTATAAATCTCAACAAAATATAAATCAAGCAATTGAGACCAACTTTCGGCCATAAAGAACAAAGAACCAAATTTTATAAAAAGATTTGAATGCCATAAAAAAAAGACCTGATAAGTTTCAAGATAGTTCAATGAAATACAAGGATTAAAAGCACTCTCACAATTGAAATAAAACCAAGTAAAAACTTAAGAAATAACATTAATAATGAAAGCAAAGACACTAAATAAATCAAACACTAAATAATTTATTAAATTCAGCTTTAGGAAAACAATATAAAAAATAGGTCGTCACTGTGTGTCATGTCTGGTAAACTTTAACAGAATGGGAGGTCTCGAGCTAGTCAATCGAACAAAAGGCATTTAATTGGTTTGCTCAACTGGTCCTGGTTTGGTCAACCAAACAGTATGCTTTCACTTACAACTCACAATGTTCTACACTCCCCAATCTTCTTTAACTTTTATCCAAAAGCAATTAACAATTATTTGTCCCACTTGGGATCCAAAATGATCCCTAAACTTGACTTGCACAATCTCTTTGACTCCAACGAAGCATGTAAGTTTTGAACCAAGCCTTATAGTGCTACTTTTAACTTCTTATTCATCACTCAAGTAACTAGAACCCCAGTTATGTGGGGAGGATCCCTTATTCAACTAGTTGTGCTCGCACCGTCTCCTCTCTCCTCAAGATATGATCCCAAATTAACATTTGGATCATACACGGCATATCTCCTTTATGTGATGACCTTCGAAACATATTAGTCATTCTATTTTAGCAAAATATCATTTAAAAGGAAGAAAAGAGTAAAGTTCATTAGTATTGAAGCCACTCTTTCACCAAATTGAGTGGATGCAATAAAAGGACTAAAATTTTGCTACCTAATTCGGGTTAAGTACCATATGAAGGTCCACTTGTTGTTAAATTGACCTAATCGTTAATGAAATTGAGAGAAATGGTTTAATTAGTTTTAGTTTAATAATCTTAGGAATAAAACAGGAAAACTTAACTTTAAAGCAACATAGTGAACTATTGATAATTTGGTTATCTCATTTTATTTTGCTCTCATCTATCATAAGGCATAACTCTGCTCAAATGTCCAAATAGACTATTTGTGACGTAGAACTATTCATTTTTTAGGACCTTTATGACAAGATATCAGCCTACTATGGGAATTACAGCTCAAACTAGAACATTTCAGCATTCCAACTAAAGTAAAAGACCTCCAAGAACTTGTGACGCCAAGAGCATAGTGCTTTTTTTCAAACTACCTTTGCATTGAGACTTTTAAACTATAGATGAAAACCTTTCCTCAAAGACCTGCGGACCCCCAAGACAGAATTGCTTAATTCAAAACCAAAGGGCAGATTAGGGGGCCCGTAATCTATACTTTCATTGATGAAACAAAGCCAAATATACGAAGGAAAGTTCAATAGTGAAAACCTACAACAAGGACAATAATAGTAAACAAACCTTTATGGTTGCCTCGATCTCTGACCAGACAGCCTGAAAAGCTTCAATACGCATGTTCACATTTTGATGATCATGAAACTCATCAGCATTCTCAATCTCTGCGTTCTCGCCATTTGAAAGCAATGATGGAGATAATTCAATCCGCCTCCTGGTTTTTCCTGATCCGCCTGATTTCTTGTAACACTTTTGAGATGATGCTTTGTGAAGGACAAAAAAGGGCTGAGAGAGAGATCAAATTGAAAGATTAGAGCTTCTTCTAAAATAACAGAGAAAATGATATAACCAAAGACATTTCCTTATGCAACCTGTAGATCGTTATCGGCGGTTTCGGTTGCGCAGGGAGGCGGTGAATTAGGAGCACTGGCAGAAGGCGCCATTTTCAAAAGAAGGATAGGGTTTCAGCGTCTTCCACTGCCAATGGGTTTTTTTTCACTCGATTTGGCGGGAAAATGCACCCAAGGGTAATGATGTCTTCTCCCATTCCTTGATTCTTTGGTTTTTTTCCTTTTTTACTCGGTGTTATTATTGGATACTAATCAAAGGGGAATAAAAACTAAAAAGCTTTCTCTACTTGATATAAACTTTGAACTGTACAAAATGAAGATTGTATTAAGCAGTCAGTATTGTTTAATTTCAATTGATATATTGTATTCTTAATTTTCATTCATATATTTGATATTAATTCTGTAATTATTTTTAATTAGATTTTATAATAAATAAAGAAAGAATAATATTATTTCACTTATAAATTAAAATGTTATCAATCTCTTATATGTTATACTTTGTTTGACTTAAAATTTTTTAAGATGGGAAAAATGTTGAACTAAGAAGTGTTTTAATCTATAAAGTTGATCATAAAAAAATATGTTATTTTTAATTTTTCATTCTTAATGATATTAATAATTAAATGTATCAAAAATAAAGCAACATAATAGAGATTAATTATTACAAAGTATTTCAAGAAGTTGATTAAAGTAAATTAATCATCAAGAAATTAATTTAACATTAAAAACAAAGTGATTGAGCACTAAAAAAAATCAAATGAAGAAAATATAAGATTACAAGATCAAAAAAGAATTAAAATTATTTTATGTATAGATCCAAGTAATTTCCATTATAACTTTTTAATGTAAGAATAAGGCAATATGTTAAGATCAAGCATTATAAAATAATTCAAGTATTACAACTAATTTTACATGAAGGAACTCCTACTTCTCTCTAAACGTTCCATCGCCTTGAGTTCCCTGAAGATCACCTACTGCAAGTTCTTATAGATGTCCTTGGGGTTAACTCATCCACAACTCTTCTTTCTTCAGTTCTAGTCTCTAATAACCTCCCCATTCTAAGCCTCCACTTCGCTCTAAACTTGGTACCATTCCCTCAACTCAATTAATGACATCACCTGGGACCAATTAGTTTGTGCCTTCCTAGATAAGTACTCTCTCCTTACCAAAACTACAAAGATTATCAAGGAGATCACAAACTTTCAGCAAGGTGATGGGGAAGCAGTTTATGAAGCGTGGGAACGATACAAAGACTTGCAAAGAAAATGTCCATATCATAACTTTCCTAAAGAATTTCTTTTGAAAACATTTTATAATGGAGTAACCCTACATACAAGAGGCACAATTAATGTGGCTTTAGGAGGATCACTTATGAGGAAGACAGTAGATGAAGCAGAAGAGTTGTTAGAAGAGATGGCGAGTAATAGTTGTTTATGGACAAACGAATGGAGAAGACAACCCACAACTTTCCGTGAGCAAAAAGAAGTTGTAGTTGTCGATCAAATGATAGAGATGCAGGCTAAAATTGATAATTTAACTCGACAGCTAAACAAAATGAAGGCTTCGTCCTCAAATACATTAAAAGTTGTTCAGCTGAAGTGTGAGCTCTTTGGGCAGATGGATCATGATACAGTCAATTGTTTCTTGATGAAGAATAATGGATCAGAGTAAGTACACTATGTAGGAACTCAATATGGTCAAGGAGGGGGAAACAATCCCTACTCCAACACATACAATCCTAGGTGAAAGAATCATCCCAACTTCTCTTGGTCAAACAATGCTGAAGGATAGTTCAAACGTTAAGGACCACCAGGTTTTCAGCAAGACAAACCGAGTTTGATAGAATACAAACTAGACAAAATTTTAGACAAACTTGGAGGTATGGAGGATGCACATAAGAAGCTTGAAGGCAAGTTCAAGCAAGTTACAAAGAACCATGACTCCTCGATACATAACCTGGAGGTTTAAGTAGGTCAATTGGAAGAAGCAATAGTGACCTGAAATGCAAGAACCCTTCCAAGTGACACTGAGTCCAATCCAAAAGAACAAATCATGGTCATTACATAAGCGACTGAGGAGGAATTGATCGTGGTTTGGTTATGTGTAAGTTTTAATTATTAACTCTCGATAATCCGTAAGCAAACAGTTTGTTAGCGTAATACCAAAGGTGTCGATCCCACGAGGAGAGAACTAATATAATCCTAAAATGTAAGGCCATAACAAATAACAGAAATTCAAGATTCAATGAAACTAATACGAGAATTTAATTCAATCAATCAAATTAAGAATCAAACATAAAAATACTAATTATTAAGCAAATTGCAGCACACCCAAGAATCAACCGAAGGAAATTACCAATTGAGAAAAAGTGAATTTTACCTATCTTTAATGCTAACCTAACTGATTATAAATTATTGGATTGTTGGTTCTAGACTATCCCAAGGATGATTACTCTCTCTCAAGTTATAACTATTAACCCCAAATCATAAACCCTAATTAGATTATGGATGTAACAACCCACTATCATAGAGTATATACCCGAATATCCAGAGGATATTCAAGTACATATCCTATGATAATGGTATGTTAAAGTAAACATAATCTCTTAAATGACATCATAAAGAATACACAATACTTAAAACCTCAACTCTTCATTTCATTCATTCACAAAAGTTTACATTGTAGTCATTAAAACAAATATTTACATTACTAATCATGAGAAAGTTGACAATCCTTTATACAAAAGTTCTACATGTCAAAGAAACTATATAATACAATCTACAACTCCTCTGATGTCAGCTGACAAACATTTGAGCCATATCTTAATCCAAAATGTTCCTCTAGAAAATCTTCAGAACTAGGTCTCTTGTCTCGAATCTAAAAAGCCACATTGTAATTTTTGATGAGTTTTGCGAACTCAATGAGTGAACCATCATTGATGATCTCACTCTAGTCAAATACACAAATATCACACAACCAACCAATTTCACAACATTTTCC
>JANQAP020000172.1:2558845-2577020 GCA_026874005.2 Erythroxylum coriaceum
TCCTTAATCTCTCTTTGAGCTCATATGTACTGAAATTTCGGGTCCTAACCCTTAATATGAGAACGGGATGTTACAATTTTTGGATCTTTTAGACCCTGAAAAAATCATAAGGTTACCTAATTCATAAAAGGATATAAAAAGAACAAAAAGAGACAGAGAAAAGCTCTTTTTGCATCAGCCAGCTTGAGAAAGCCTAGAGAGAGATCGAGAGATAGATGAAGAGAAGAAGAAAGAGAGAATAGGAGAAGAAGCTGACTCAAAGTACTTCCCAGATCTAGAGGTTTCCTGATGTTACTACCTCTAGTCATCCATTTTAGATTATTTTCTTGTTATTTTTAGTTTTATTATTATATAAAATTGGATTGAACAGTTGATGATAGGATTTAGAATGTTAAGGATGTTCTAAACTCACCATCAGAATTTTATTCATAAATTAAAGAGAATCTGATTGTTTATATGTTTATCAGATATTGTTGTGGTTTGATTATGCTATAGCATAATTTGATAATAAACTGAGAGAGTGAATCGAATGAAAAAGGATTAAATTGGACTATCAGGAGTTAGGTGATTTAATAGAAACCAAAATTAAATCAGATTGATAATTTGTACAAAGAGAGATCTTATATAGGTTTCCGATAGTTTATTAGAGAACTTCAGAACTAATTAGGGTTTTGGATAGGTTGTGAGTTAAGAGATTGCAACCTCCATAATCTAATTAGGGTTTATGATTTAGGGTTAATGGTTATAACTCAAAAGACAGTAATCAACCCAAGGATAGTCTAGAACCAATAATCCAATAATTCGTAATCAGTTAGGTTAGCATTAAGGATAGCTAAAATTCACTTTCTTTCAATTAGTAACTTCCTTCGGTTGATTCCTAGGTGTGTTGCAAATCGCTTAATAATTAGTATTTTCATGTTCGATTCTTAATTTGATTGATTGAATTAAATTGTCATATTATTTTCGTTGTATCTTTAATTTCTATTATTTGTTTCTAACCTTAGATTTTAGGATTACATTAGTTTCCTCCTCGTGGGATCGACACCTTTGGTACTATGTTAACGAATCATATGCTTTCAAATTATCGAGGGTTAATAATTAAAACTTACAGACAACTAAATCCCAAATGGCTATGAAATTGGCGGAGGTCACAATGCATGTGAAAATGCTAACCATAAGATAATCTCAAAATGTTCCGAATTATGATGTCTATGGTGTATATGGAAATTTTTATTATGGAGCTAATATTTGTTCATATTCTTTTGAATCTTTTGCAGGTGAGGAAGAACAAACAAATTCACTTAATGGTTTTCAATCAAGGGTGCGTAATGATCCATATTCCAATACCTATAACCTTTTTAGAGAAAACACCCCAATTTCTCTTGGAAGTCTAACAATTAACCAGTGTAGCCTTAACCACCATATCAGAATTTTCAAAGGCAAAATTAATTCCAAGGGCAATCTTTAAATTAGAACATACCGAGAAAGCCTTCTTTGGAGGAAAGCTTGAATGCATTCATTCAAACGACTGCTTAGAATCAAGAGATGAATAACAAAAGATTTGATTTATTGGAAGTTTATGTAAAGAGGGTTGAGAATCATATGAGGCAACTTGCTACTGAATTGTAAGGCAATCAAAAAGGAAAGTTGCCCAGTTAACTTGAACAAGTCAAGACTGTTACGATTCTAAGAATTGGTAAGGTGATTGATAATTATGTTGAGATTCCTTTTAATATGTCTGATGTAGGTAATCAAGAAAAGGAGAGCCTCATTAAAGGAAAAGATGGGCAAAATGAGGAAAGCAATGGGAACGACTCTTCAAGTCACATTCAGGGAGGTAGAAAAGTCAGGCATGTAACTAAGGATGATGAAGGACCAAGACTGCATAGGGTGACCGATCCTTATAGATCGCCAGTTCCATCTTTACGCCACCTTAAGGACTCGAAACAAAATGAATAATTTTTTGATCTCTATAACATGCTTTCTAAAGTTAATATTAATCTGCCATTATTAGATGTGTTCAGGAACATTCCAACCTATATGAAGTTATTCAAGGAACTAAGCACTAAAAAATGGAAGTTTACACCACAAGAGAAGGTGATAGTTTCAGAAGTAGCAAGAGCAGTCCTTCAGTAGCAGTTACCCCCCAAATTGAAAGATTCAGGGAGTTTCATCACGAAGGTATCAATAGGTAATGGTGAGGAGGTTAAGGGGATGTTTGACCTAAGTGCAAGTATAAACCTAAAGCCTCATTCTATTTAAGTGAAATTGGAACTAAGACAATTAAGACCTAATAACATGTGCTTGCAATTACCTGATAGGTCAATCCATTACCTAAAAGGAATAATGGAAGATGTGTTAGTAAAGGTTAGAGGATTGATTATACCCATAGACTTTGCGATTTTACATATAGGTGAAGTAAAAGGGCAAGAGAAGGAGCACATCATACTCTTAGGGAGGCTTTTTATGGCCACTACTAGTACCTTGATTGATGTGAAGAATAGGAAATTGAGCATAACTATTTTGGGAGAAATAGTAGAATTTTCAATCTATAAAGTTGAACTCATTCCTACTAATACTATTTTTGAAGACTATTCTTTTTTTGATCAAATTAATGTTGCATATTTTGATTTCGCCTTGTAGGAAGAAGAAGAAAAGGAGCTGGACTTAGTTAAAGAGAGTGATGAATACTGCCAGTTGTTGGTCAATACAACTGAGGGAGAGGTTGGGAAATTCTTTGAGAAAAATATTCCCAATTAATAGAAGAAAACAGTGTACTCAATCACTTTGAGCGATCCACCTTGAGGCTAATAGTTAAGTTGTCCAGTTAAAAGACATTAAAAAAGAGGTAAAAGGGAGGCAACCCTTACAATTTCTGTTTTGTTTTTTAATTAGTTGTTTATTATTTCTTTTTAGTTAAATAAGACCTAATATGCTTGCTTTATGTGTACAAGCATACTTTTCAATCCTTTCCATTTATCTTCCTCAAAGTTGTTCACCTCTCCTCAATGTAGTACACCATGTTTATTACCATGTTTCACACCACATCGATACAATTACCTCCCACATTTTCGTATAATATTTCTATCCCTTTTCTTATTAATTTAATGGCTTTTAGTTTTTATACTTATCCTTGTTTGTGTTATTTTGTGTCTTAGATCCCTCTTTTACTTTTTTGAATCACATTAGGAATGATGTGATTTTTAAGTGTGTGTCTATGCGGGGGGTATTAGTTAAAAAATGTTTATTAATTATGTGCGTGTGTTTGTTTTCCCATTTAATAGTTATAAATGCATGGTCATGACATAAACTCAATCGCGATTAGAAATTCATAATATGAGTGAATGAGTATACTTACATGCTTAGATTAATTAACTTGGATTTCGGTTAAAAGAACATTAGCTTATTGTGATAGATGAATGACACTTTTCATTTGGCTAGAATTTCGGCCTTTTTGAACTATTAAACACCAAATTCAAGTATTCTTTGTTGAGAGTTTTCTTTCATAAATGAGGAACTCTAGAAATTTCTTGCAAATACTAGATGAGATCACATAATCTTATACAAACGTTGAAATGATGAAGGCAATTAGGATTTACCCCTTTTGCTTAAAAAGCCATTATGATGTTATCTTTAGTGAATCCCAACATGAAACATTTTCCTTTCTTTAAACCAAAATCTGAGCCTTGACCTTATTATTTATCCTCTTTGTTGTACCTACCATAAGGCAAGTTGAGCATTTGAATGTGAATGATTGTGTTTAGGGAATAATTATTTGAACAAATAAGGGGATTCATAATATAAAGTTGGCTTTTGAGTAAGGAATGGGTAGGGTTGTAATAATTTGTATCTCTCCTCTACATTTTCTTTTCTAAACTTGATCTTGTTATAAATAAATAAATGAAAAATATAGTAAAAAAGACCAAAAAAGAAAAAAATAGAAATAGAAAAGAACAAGAAGGAAGAGAGGATGACCATAAAATGAAAAGAAGAGGAGAGAAGTAAAAATGGGAAGTGATAATTTTATTAAATGAGAGGAAAGCAATGAGTGTTTTATGGTTCATTGTTTTGTATTATTTTAAGTGCTCAATTTGTGTTGTGGTTTTAAACTACAACTTTCCTTTTCCCTACCCTTAGTTTGGCCACGTTACAATCGTAATAAAGACCTTCAGATTGATGCTTATGTTTGATATGAGTGGTGGAGATTAGATTGGTAAGCAAGCTTATTGTAGATGCCTTACATGAAATGAAAGATGAGTGAATACATATCCTACCTTTTAATGCTTGACAGGATGGAGAGTGGAGTGAGTGTCTATCACACTTGTTGATGGTTCTTTGAATTAAAGTACTTGTTGATTTTGGCTAAATATGTGAATAATAGCTTGTTCATGGAGTATTATAAGTTTCAAGTTCTTAGGTTGTGTTTATTGAAATGCTCATTGATGTCTTTGACTATTATTTGGCAAATTTATTGTTTCCATTGTTTTTTTTTATAGTCAACTGTTTTTTATCTTCCTTGAGAATAAGCATAGTTTAGGTGTGGGGGAACTGTTGTGTCTAGTTTATATTGTTTTTAATTGCCTTCATATCTTGATTATAGTTACATATCCTTATTTTTTTATCCAAATGTGAGATAAATTAAGTGGAAATGGTGTGACTATTGCATTAATGATAATTGGATTATTTTGTG
Source organism: Erythroxylum coriaceum (assembly GCA_026874005.2). NCBI lineage: Eukaryota > Viridiplantae > Streptophyta > Magnoliopsida > Malpighiales > Erythroxylaceae > Erythroxylum > Erythroxylum coriaceum. Next base: position 2,563,536 of record JANQAP020000172.1, read on the forward strand.
AATTTTGCATGAAGATTGAAGGGAAAGCTCGCGTAATTTTGCATGAAAAAAAAGGAAGGAAGGTGGTGATGGTGATGACATAAACTTGCCACCACTGTGATAAGTGCCCTCATAATGTGACTTAACTTATCGCCCTTGTGATGCATTTTTCCTTTAATTCATCAACTTATTACCTGTCATATGCTGGAGAGACGAATGGAAACCCTAAACCTAGAGTCATACTTCAAATAGTTAGAGAGGAGGGTGGTGGCAAATAGATATTACACAACCATATATTCCAACATTCTCATTGGAAAGGGACACACATAGACTCTCTTGGGGACAAAACAGATAGAGAGAAAGAAGGCAGAGTAGCAGAGAAGAGTTTCAGCTGAGAAGATAAAAGAGAGAAAGAGTAGTGTAAGGAAGCAAAGTGAGCAGTCGACCATCAGGGTGAGAACAAAGCAAAAGCTGAAGGTGAGAACCAATGCAGGAAGCTTGAGAGTGGCTAGAGATCATCGCAACTCCCTCATCCAAACATTCATTTGCTCATTTAGTTTATTATTTATCTGTTGTTTTACTTAACCTACTCCTCTATTAGTTGATGAACTCATACTCTGTTAGTTTTTTATAGTTTATTTCAGTTATTCACTTGGCTTATTGCTTTAATACTTCTCTTATACTGATCAAGAAGTGATTAAAGTATTTAAATCTGATGAGCCTTGTTATTTTCATGATGTGCTAATCTCTTTTTCTAGAGGATTAATGTAGCTATTTTAGTTAAATACGCATAATTGAAGGATTGTGTTATTGTCTTATGTGTTGCTATAATTTCTAAACTAAATGGATGTAATAGCATGATCAAACTTTGCATAATTTTGGTTTTAAACGAAGGATGGAGAGAAGAATTTTAATGTGGAATGAGAAACTATAGACTTTTAGATTAAGAACTAGAAATACATTAACTTAAGTTGTAATTATTAGTTAGGTTTAACAATTAATTTGGATGATAAACTTGTCAAATAAGAAAGTTAGATTATTTTATTATTTAAATTGATCTTAGAGCCCAACTGTTAATTTTTGTAAGACAATTATCCAATCATTACCTATTAGTTATGCATGGGAGATTAAATTAGTGAAATTTATTCTCAAGAGTTTTCCACTTCATTTCGCTCTTAGTTAATTTTGCTAACTTTTCAGTTTAATTTTGTGATTTCCTTTAAAGCCTTTACTTAAAAAATCAGAATAGAGTGCTTATGAATGCACCTATTTTTTTTTGTTCAAGGTTAATTTAAATGAACCAATTTAACCTTCGTGGGAGATGACCCTGGGTAATCACTACAACTACCTCGTATACTTGTAAGTAGGATAGCCTAGGTATTTTTAGAACTTATTTAGGAACAACATTGCTCATCTTCATTTTTTGGTTCCAGGATGTTAATATCTCCCCATCTAGACATTGCATCTTGCTGGAATCATTTTCAAATCCTATTGAAATTGTAAAATGTTAACAGCGACAACATTAACTAATTCTTCTAAGGATATACTTGAGTTTTGCTGGCTCTCCCAATCTTGGAAGCTAGACCAAAATTGCCCTTCCTCTTGCTGGAATTGCAAAGTATTAGTAATAATAACATTAACTAAGTCCTCTAAAGATGGACCTGAGTCATGATAAGAAGCTTCTGGTCTATACGAGGATTGTTGTGCATCCTACAAACTATCATGAAAGTAATTTTACTGATTTTCTCATCCATAACTAAAGTTAGTATGATCATTCCAAATTTGGTTATAAGATTAGCAATATAAGTTATAGAAAAATTACTTATGTCCATATATATATATTTCAACTTACAAACACTAAACAAAAAGTGAAAAGATCAAGAAATAACTAAAAAGAAATTAATTATAAACAAATATGTACAAAACATCAATTATAATCAAGAACAAAAACTAAAGCACCACACTCCTAAAAATAGTGCCAAAATTGACATAGCGTGTCGTAATACTACTCAAAATAACTAGAGCTAAAACTATAACGGTGGCGATTCTAGGTTAGTCCCACAAAGAGTGTTCAGTTAGCTTTCATAATAAAGAGAATTGGTGTTTAGGTTATGGGGAGGGTTTAGTTTAGGTTCAAATAATAAAATAAAATGAAACTAAACTAAACTAACTAAGACAAATTAAATAAAAATTCAAAAATTAAGAAAAGAGATTAATACATTAGGGACCCATTTATCGGTTTAGTGTCAGCCTACACACAATTAAACATACTTCATTGAATTGTTATTCTCATACCTCTCCTAGTAGCTATCAATCATAGGTTAACAATAAGTTCTATTAACCCCAGTTTTTCCTTAGGTCATGTGATACGTGTAAACTGCAACATGTTTTAGGTTATAGTTTGATATATGTTTAGCCGTTAATTCGATCATTTAGTATATGCTTAGGTTAGAATTGTGTCAGTTTATTAATTATTTGTGTTTTATGGGTTAGTACACGCTTTTGAGCTTAAATATTATATTTTTGAGGTACTTTGATGTGTTTGCTAGTGTTTCAGGGTCTATATTGAAGAATAGAAGAGTTTCAGGGTCTATATAGGCCACGATTGTGGCCAGCATCGGCACAAATGTAGGTACACTTCCAAACTTAAGTTTTTGAGGGAATTTTTATTTTTCAACCCCCAAAAAGACCCTTGGTTATCTTAAATAGAAAACCCTATAAGAAGAACATGAAGTTAGTCGACTAGAGCCATTTTTGGAAACCCTAAAGAGAAAAAGAGGAAGAGAAAGAGAGGAGGAGGAGGAAGAAGGAGTAAGAAGAAGCAATCTCTACATGGTTCCCGAATTAGGAGGTTTTCTGATGATATTGCCTTCCCAGATCGCCCATTTTAAGATTCTATTTCCTTTTCGTTTCAATTTTATTCATGTATAAAGTTAGGATAGATTGTATGATGATAGATGGTAGAATGATGATGATGTTCTAACTCTCCTTTGAGATTTTATTTTCATTTAATGTTATTCGAGTTGATTTTATGTTATTTGAATTAAGTATTATGATTTGTTGCATTTCTTTTATAATTCGGTAATAAACTGAGAGGGTGAATTAGATCAAAAATGATTGGATCAGATTAATGAGAGTTAGCTGATTCAATAGAACCTGTAACTAATCATATTGGTAATTGTATAGAGAGAGATCTCATTTGCAACCTGATAGTTTATTAGAGTGCTTTAGATCTAATTAGGGTTGTGAGTCTTCTGTTAATTGAGACATTACAAATTTCATAATCCAATTAGGGTTTAATGGTTATAACTAGAGAGACACCAACCAACCTTAGGATTGTCTAGAACCGACACCTCATTAACACATAATCGGCCAGGTTAGCATTAATGATAGGTAAAATACTCTTTCCATAACATGGTAAATTCTTTGGTTGATTTCCATTGTGCTTACTTATCGCTCAATTGTTAATTCCTACGTGTTTAACTTCTGATTTAATTAGTTGAATTTAATTCTCGTATTTACTTTTTGTGCCATTGTTTATTTTCAGTTTTATAGTTTTCTGGCCTTAGATTTTAGGATTAGACTACTCTCCTTCCTCATGGGATTGACACCTTTAATATTATGCTATGAACCATGCACTTGCAAAATATTGAGGGTTTATAAGATTAAAACTTACCACGATCAAGTTTTTGGCACCGTTGCCTGGAAATGTGAAGAATAATTTAGTTCTCTTAGTTTCAAGCATTTTAGTTAGTTTTAAGTTTTTTCGCTCTTTCCATTTTTTTCTGTGTCCATACTCTTGCATAAACACAAGAGTTAGAAGAAGTTCGAGTCATATAGCTGAAACTGTAGAGCTTGACATCACTCATCTAAAATGTTCAATTAGAAGAGCTCGGTGTGAAGAAGAAAAAGAAATCGCAAAAGGAACAATGGCTGAGGAGTTTCAACAAGAGTTGGATCAAGGAGCGAACAAAGGGCATCAACTGAGAACCTTTATGGACTTAATGAGAACATGCTTCAACGCAACCATTCAAGGTGTAGATAGGCCATATGTATAAGTAGCTTCCTTTGAAATCAAACTAGCCCTTCTAAATATGCTTCAACAAAATGTGCAATTTTATGGATTAATAAATGAAGACCCGAATGCACATATTGTCAATTTCTTTGAAATCTGTGATACCTTTCATTATCATCAGATGTCAGAGGATGCTGTAAGAATGAGATTTTACCTTAAGGGATAGAGCAAAAGCTTAGTACCATTCCCTCAACCCGATTAATGTCACCACTTGGGACCAATTAGTTCGTGCCTTCCTAGATAAGTACTTTCCCCTTACCAAGACTACGAAGATGATCAAGGAGATCACAAACATTTCGGTAAGGAGACTGAGAATCGATTTATGAATAGGAATGATACAAAGACTTGCAAAGAAAATGTCCACACCATAACCTACTAAATAATTTCTTTTGCAAATGTTCTATAAAGGAGTAACCCTATATACAAGAGGCACAAATGATGTGGCTTCAAGAGGATCACTTATGAGGAAGACGGTAGATTAAGCAAAAGAGTTGTTAGAAGAGGTAGCGAGTAATAGCTGTTTATGGACGAACGAGCGAAGTAGACATCCCATAACTTTCTTGAGCAAAAAGGACTTGTAACTATCGGTCAAATGACAGAAATGTAGGCTAAAATTGATAATTTAACTTGACAGCTAAACAATACGAAAGCTTTATCCTTATATACAGTAAAAGTTGTTTAATTAAAGTGTGAGCTTTATGCATGAATAGATCATGATACAGTTTCTTGATGAAGGATAATGAATCAGAGTAAGTAAACTACATGGGAAGTCAATATGGTCAAGGAAGGGGAAACAATCCCTACTCTAACACATACAACCCCAGGTGGAAGAATCACCCAAACTTCTCTTGTTTAAACAATTTTGGAGGATAGTTTAGACCTCAAGGACCACCAGTTTCCATCAAAAGAAATCGAGTTTGATGAAATCCAAACAGGACAAAATTGGAGGTATGAAGGATGCACGTAAGATACTTGAAGGCAAGTTTGAGAATGTTATAAAGAACCACACCTCCTCGATACATAACCTGGAGATCCAAGTAGGTCAATTGGCAAAAGCAATAGTGACCCAAAATGTAGGAACCCTTCTAAGTAACATCGAGTTCAATGCAAAAGAACGAATCATGTTCGTTACATAAGCGAATAAGGAGGAATCACACCAAGCTGAAGACAATGAAAGGAAGGACAAGAATAAGGTTGATAAAAATGTTTTCTGAAGTGAACTAGAATTACAAACAACCCAAAGGCATCAACATAAAAACCTTACCCTATTTTAGAACAAAGAAAGCCAAATCCATTCAGGAATAAGGGGAAGGCAGAGGTGCAAGAGAGTAAGGAAGGTTCTCTACTGGCAAGGTACAATTTGCCTAAGATAAAAAGTACCAACCCCCGATCTCATTCCTGATCAAAGCAATGAGGAAATCTAAGAAAGCTGAGTTGAATGAAGTTTTATACATGATTGAGAAACTGGAAACACAACTTGCACTGATGGAATCAATAAGGGGAAAGGTGGAAAAAGAGTTAGAGGAAGAAAAGAAATTGATGACATCACCAAAGAAGAAGGATACAGGGGATTTTTATATCCCTTGCATTATTAAGGGTGTCAAAATAGAGAGAGCCTTCACCGATTTGGGAGCCAGCATAAAAATGATGCCATATTTCTTATATCAGAAGCTAGGGTTTAGGGACATAGTCCCCACTATGATACTAGTAAAAACAGCAAATAAGTCAGTTTATTGTCCGAAAGGTATCATACAAGATGTGCATGTTCAAATGGAAATGTTTGCCTTTCCCATTGACTTTTTCACACTAGACATAGAAGAAGATGTGGAAACCCTAATTATCCTCGAGTGGCCATTTTTGGCCACTGCCCGATCAATTATTAATGTAGATGGGGGTGAGCTGATTTTAAAGGTAGGAAAGGAACAAGTATCTTTCACCATAACCAAGAATGACAAAAGTCCTCTCTAAGCTATGGCCATCATAAAGGGCATGAATTTTTATGGAGAAAAAGAGAAGAATGATGATCAAAAGTGTTCTCTGGAAAAGAATAAATCTCGCAGGAGAAGGAGAAGAAAGAATTGGGAAAAGGAATGTAGCGGCATAAGCAACCAAATGGCACACGTACATTTTATGTGCGCACATTTTATCACACCGAAGAATTTTCTTAAACTCCCTTGAACAAAGAATAATGTTAAGCTAATGATGTTAAAAGAAGCGCTGCATGGGAGGCAACCCATGGTTTTTAAATTATCGGTGATTTTATATAGTTTGAATTCTATAGTTAGGTTGTTCCAGTTCTAAATAAATATTGTGGAACAGTAGAGCATTAATTCTATTAAAGATGATCGGGAAGGAAAGTATAATGAGGTGATAGTGCTAAAAAGAAGTTAGGAAAGGATCTCGGCGGGTGTGTATAAGGATGAAAGATGAAAAATTAGAAATTAGTGAAATAATTAAAGGTAGGCCTCGATCATGGCCTGCGGCAGGGCATTACAGACACGCATTTTTTAGTCTTTTTTTAATACAAAATTTCCCTCCCCTCACCTATATATTCAATTCTAACCTCATTTCTTCCATCACTTTCGTTTGGACTCTCTCTACACATAAGATATTCAAAGGCTTTCACTTCCCTCTGCCTACACTCAACTCCCTTACTCTCGTAACTCTTGGACACTCTCATTCCTAATAGGGCCACGGATTAAGCAGATTGTTAAGCCCACCTAATCCAAGCGAAAAGCTCAAATATCACGCTGTGAAAAAAGAGATGGGGCAGTGGGTTACAGAGCGCCTTTCTTAATATTCTCAAATGAGGAAGGTAACCACTTTCACTCCCTTTGCAATAACCAAATTATGGTTGCCAAGTACTTCCATTTTGAGAATTTAGATAGACTAGAATTGAAAGATAAGGTCAACAATCTTGCAGAAAGAATTCAATGGGGACAGTTTATTCAATTTCAATATCTTGTTTATGAAAAAACTAGCCCTAGAATTCTTTACATCCCTTTAGTTTGAGTCTAATAAACCTAAGGAATTGTGGTTTAGGTTGAGGGATAACCTTATAAGCTTAATTATGATATTTTGTATGAAATTTGTAGGTCCCCTGAATCATCTGTAGTGGATCAGCACGATGATTTCCGTTTCACCCCTATTGGATTGAATTAACTGGGACAGAGTGCTTCGGAGCTAGGAATGCACGTAACAACATCATCAGAAGCCACAAACATTTGTTGCTGCATAATTCATATGTCAAACTCTTTTTGACAAGACAAAAACTAACAAGTGCTCCACGAAGGAACTCTTCCTATTGTGGTGTATGGACCATAGCATCCCAGTTTACACAACCACCCATGTCTTCAACGTAATTATTGTTACTCGATGTAAGAGGAGCAAAAAATTGGGAATGGATTACTTGGTTTCAGCCATATTTGATTATTATGGGGTTGAGTGCAATTGATTCATGATTTACTGTCCTGAATTCATAAACCATCATCATCTGTGGCGAGCTAAAATCCTAAAGTCTTATAATATGGGACTTTGGGATATTAGTGCCAAAAAACATATCAAGATTAGGACCACTCAAGCGAGTTTGAATGCTCAACAACAATAAGAAGGGGATTCGACTAGTAAGGAGTTTAGGGAGGAGGACGAAGAAGAAGAATCGGGATGGAAGAAAGTACTGACAGCAATATCTAATGAAACCAAAACTCTGACAGATACTTTGGCTGAAAAATCCAGGGTAATGAGGAACATGGTAAAGGAACAAAGACGCTAAAGTCAGGACATCAGATGTATTCATAGGTATTTTGAGGCTTAAGGTGTGCAACTACCACCTCCCTCACCATCATCACCTCCATCACCGTAAGGTTTTATTTTTAACCCTTTTCTTTTAAATTTAGTCTTTATTTTTGTTTTATTTTATTTTATGTTATTCCCTTCAATGTATGTTTGTTTGTCTCCTTCTCACATTGAGGACAATGTGTTGTTCAAGTGTGGGTAGGGTTATGTGTTTTGCTTTGAGTATGAATTTTGCAAATTATTATATTAGTATGTTTAGGTTACATATTGTCAATTGTGTGAATGCATCGATGGCTTAGATGGAACAAAATTGATTTAATTTTAAACATAATCTATTAGGTTGTGAAGAGTTATTAGCTCGCAAAATTAGTGATATAGGTTCTTTGGTTAAAATATGCAAGTTAATTAGGATTCAGTGTTAGTTTATCACCCTAGAAGTTGTCACATTCATTCATAATTTTAGGTCTTTCGACTAAGTAGCTTTGCTAGTATTTTTTCATAAAAACGAGTAGCTAAAGCAATAAGGTAGGCATTAATTAAAAAAATGTTTTTGAGAACATGATGTAGTCGAGTAACCGGATCGACACGCATCACAAATGTTTGGTTTCACATCAAAAGGCCATAATGATGTTCTAACCAAGTAACTTACTAAAAAACATGATTCTGTTGAGTAACCAGATTGACATTCATCACCTACATTTTCCTCTATGTAAAAGAACAATATCCATGTCCATAAAAAACGTTTTTTAATAAAAACCTACCAAACTTGTAAGTAGCTTAACTTTTCACGAAAACGTACTTAGGATTAGTTACAAAGTTTGATTGACCAAATAATCATTAATGTGTGTGTACAATTAAAAGGGGTGAATAAACGTAACATTTAAATTTTAATTAATATGTATATTAAGTCCAGAGTTCCTAGACGCAGATTTTGCATGTTTATAATTTGGAACAACTTGAATGATTGTGTTTAAAGTTAAATTTGTTTTGTGAAGTTGAAGCCATTGCCTCATTATTGCATTTTGCGCTTTGTGTTTTTGTGTTGTTTGTTATTTTGTTTGCTTGAAGACAAGCAAATATTTAAGTGTGGGGATGTTGATAAGTGTAAATTACATTGTGTTTTAGGGCATAGTTTGATATGTGTTTAGCCATTAATTCGATTATTTAGTATATGTTTAGGTTAGAATTGTGTTAATTTGTTAATTGTTTGTGTTTTAAGTGTTTTATGGGTTAGTACAAGCTTTTGAGCGAAAAAATTATGTTTTTGAGGTACTTTGATGCATTGGTTAGTGTTTCAGGGTCAATATCGAAGAACGAAGGAGTTTTGGAGGAAACATAGGCCATAACACTGGCGCACGATCATGGCCATGATCGTGATAGAAACATCAGGATTAGGCCACGATTGTGACCTACATGCCACGATTGTGACAAAGAGCTTACTTAAGGGCCACTATCGTGTCATATAGGCCACAATGGTGACCAACGTCAAAACAAATATAGGCACACTTCCAGACTCAAATTTTTGAGAGACTTTTCGGTCTTTTCGGACCTCGAAAAAGACCTTAGATTACCCTAAATAGAAAAAACTATAAGAAAAACATGATGTGAGCAGAAGAGGGGGTATTCATTCAGCCACTTTTGGAAACCCTAAAGAGAGAAAGATGAAGAGAAAGAGAGGAGGAAGAGGAAGAAGAAACTGTCTCGACATGCTTCCCAGATCAGGAGGTTTTTCGATGCTGCTACCTTCCCAGATCATCCATTCTAAGTTTCTATTTCCTTTTTGTTTCAATTTTATTTATGTATAAAGTTGGGATGGATTGTATGCTGATAGATGGTAGAATGATGATGATGTTCTAACTCTCCTTTGGGATTTTATTTTTATTTAATATTATCTGAGTTAATTTTGTATCATTTGAATTGGGTATTCTGATTTATCGCATTTCTTGCACAATTTGGTAATAAACTGAGAAGGTGAACTAGATAAAAAATGGTTAGATCAGATTAATGAGAGTTAGGCGATTCAATAAAACCCACAAGTAATCATATTGGTAATTATGTAGAGAGAGATCACACGTGAGACCCAATAGTTTATTAAAGTGTTTTAGATCTAATTAGAGTTATGAGTCTTTTATTAGTTGGGACATTACAAATTTCATAATCCAATTAGGGTTTATAAATTAGTTTTTAATGGTTATAACTCGAGAGAGAGTAATCAGCCCTAGGATTGTCTAGAATCGACACCCCATTAACACATAATTGGCTAGGTTAGCATTAATGATAGGTAAAATCTCCTTTCTCATAACTTGGTAAATTCTTTGGTTGATTTCCATGGTGCTTGCTTGTTGCTCAATTGCTAATTCCTTCATGTTTAACTTCTAATTTAATTAGTTGAATTTAATTCTTGTATTTACTTTCTGTGGCATTGTTTTTTTTTGTTTAATAGTTTTTTTGGCCTTAGATTTTAGGATTAGACTACTCTCCTTCCTTGTAGGATTGACACCTTTAATACTACACTACAAAAAAAGTGTTTGCAGAATATTGAGGGTTTATAAGATTAAAACTTACTCTGATTATCATGTTCAATTAAGAGACACTCATTACTTAAACCTAGCCATCTAACAACCTAAGAAAAGCTTTTAGATTTAATTGGATAGTCCCATTACAAATTAGGAAAGTAGATTAATCAAGGCAACAACTACACAAGCTTGGGCAATTTAACCTAGGATATGTTATCCCTAATGATTCGACACTAATTGGAAACACAACAATTACAAATTGTATCCCGAATAATCCAAAACCATTAGTTGCTACAAATGAATCTTAACATAACAATTACAAATTATATTAAAGATTATAGCAATATCCAAACACAAAAATTATAGATTGTGTTTAAAATTCTAGTAATAGATTCACATATAAACAATCTAACGAGAACGAGAATAGTCATAAATGAAAATCCAAATCCAAATCCATAAGCTTAGGATAACATAATCAATACCTAAGAGAGAAAGAACAACAAAAACAATAAAAGAAATGCTTAATCAGGTTCTTCGGCGTTGATGTCACCTCTGAATCGACATTAGGAAGGTTAGCCCTCCATGGCCTCCTTAAGTCTCTAAAGGCATTTCTTTTTGCCTCTCATTCTTCTCCCAAAACCTCCTAAAGATTTCCTCTAACTTTTCATAACATTTTTGACATCAAAATGATGTATTTATACTCAAAACTAGGTTTTGAGGTGAGCTGGCAGCATTTCACGGGCGTGCTTTGTTGTGTCATGGGCATGCATGGTGGTGTCACGCCCATGACAAATCATTCATAGGCATGACTAACATCTGACATCCATAACTTTAATGTCATGGCCTTTAGACATTTCTAACACTCTTCATCTTGATGTTTTCAACATATACTCATCATCTTCATGCATTTTCATGTCTCCACTTGCTCTAATCCTTCTCATTCTTGCTCCACAAAGACAAATGATTACGAGTGTTCGAAAAATGGCTCAAATATTATGCTTTCGAATCACTTTGGCTTTTTGACTTCCAAATTGTACCTAAAACAAATATGAACTAAAGTGAATGTCCTAAGCATATTATATCATTAATCACTAAGTGTTATCAAATAAATGCAGAATTAATTAAGCATATCATCCACACTTAAGCTTTTTCTTATCCCATGCAAACCATAATAAAAATTATAAATCTTACACATCAATCCCTTGTCAAATTGAATATGTCCATTCATACTATACATCTTCATATCCTATTGAATCAAATTAACATATAAGAAGAATCAAAATATGCTAAAATTAACTTTTCCAAGCTAGATTAATAGTAATCACATTATAATCTCACTGAAGTCAAATTCATTAATCTTTACACCCTTACTAAGATGTCACGCAATGCACTCAAGGGTTGAGGGTGAAAAGTATCAAAACTCCCAATCAATGCATAACAAAATTCTTACTATATGCTTGCAATAAAATCACATCTCCATCACTTATGTATAAACTAGAAACAAAAATCCAAAGGTCTTTATACAGGTTATAATGGGGCTTAGGTATGGTATGATTGGGATAATAAAAAGGGTTGAATTAAAGGAAATTTAAGAAAGGGAAATTACAAAACTTGTTTACAAAACACAAAAGTCCTTTTAGTACAACTCTATTAATACCATATATTCACAAAATTTATTTTATGCTCTTTCTGTAATCAAACCAATTATTCAAGCATTTAGTACCACAATTCAAGAAATATTGGACCTTTGAAAAATTCCAAGTCTTAACAAGTAAATAATGTAATTAACCCTTAAAGTTCAAAACAATAAAAAAGTCTTCAAATAAAAATAGGATAAAGGTTAACATGTGAGTTTAATCATTGAAAAAGGCTAAGACTCAACTTGGTTATTTCTAAAGGTAAATTTAAGGGTGTGATGATTTTCAAAAAAATAGGTTTAAATAAGTTGTTAAATCTAAATGCCTTCATTATGTCAATGCTTTTAATTTAACAAATATAGTCTCAACATACATAATAAAAATAAGTTTTAGAATTATTCTACCGTACGTGAAAGAATAACAAAAGCTTAAAAATTTTGAAAATTTTTCTCTTACATTCAAAAGTTCACAAAAAAGACGGGTATTATGTTTGTCAATAATATGCAATACTAATCCACTTAAATATTACAGTGATTATTAAAAATATGACTTATAAAAGCAAATTTACTTTAAATCTTATCCTTTTGTATATCAATTCAATTTATATTCAACAATGAAACATAGTATTTACTGACATCATCATCATCATCATCACACCCAGTTCGAAATCCAGCAATAAAGCAAAGTCTGGGGAGGTCTGATAGTACGCAGCTTTACCCCTACATAGTAAAGAGGCTGTTTTCGGTAGACCCGCATGCAGATGTGACAATAAAAGAGTGATGCAGGTTAAAGAGTAAATAAGTAAAATTAACATGCTAAATTATTATGTAAATAAAATTTCAATAAATATATAAATAAGTAAAATAAAATATAACCAAAGGATATACTTGAAAACAAAATATAACATGAAGATAAAAAATAATAATAATAATAATAATAATAATAAGTACAGAGTAGTTGATATAAGGTTAGAAAAAAAGAAATTAAAAAAAATAATTCGACAAATATACTTGATAAGCTGTAAAATTCGACTTATACCTGGTATGTTGCAAACGTCTGCTCACTATTTCTAGAGTTGTGCCTGTCAACTTTACAACTCTGTATCATTCTAATTTTATCATGCGGTATCGATATTCAAATACAACAAGATAGATATACAAAGAACACTATATTACATATTGAGAGTGTGAAGAATTAGAAGTTCGTAAGATTTCATGTCGGAGCAAAGAAAGAAGACTCGTAGGAGCATTTTACCTGAAATTGTAGAGATCCTTAGAAGAAGAAGAAGTTCAAGAAGAGATCCAGAAGAGAAGAGATAGGTTTATTTATACACAAGAGAAGAATAGGTTTATTTATACACAAGAGGATATCCACAAAACCAATCACCTTACTATGCAGGTTAGTTTGTAATCTTCCTAGAGAGTTAGTACTACTAGAGACCTCCAAAATACTAGAAGACCAAAGATTTACATGTATAGAGAGC
>JANQAP020000172.1:2674416-2684740 GCA_026874005.2 Erythroxylum coriaceum
TGAGTCTCATGTGCATTGCATATGCATAATATGAATGATCAAATTGCATTGAATGTGAAAAGTGAAATGATGTGAATATGGATTATGTGTTATGTGACTGGGTGAGCCATCGATGATGATCACTTATTGAGTTCGCAAAACTCACCCAAAATTTGCAACTATTTTTTAGGGTCAAAAGAATACCCCGTTGGGCCAACGGGAGTATGCCTATAACATACAAATGAAGGATAGAGGTCGGGATCAGTTCGCGTCTGCATTTCATTTCCTTAATTTGTATTTATTCCGCAACTTTTTGTATAAAATTGTATTCCGAAACAACTAAAGTGTATTTGTAAATGTGAAAGGGGCGAAATGGCTATTATAAACATTTTGTGTTGATTCAAAATGGTTATGAAATAAAGTAGGGCCCGATTTGGGTTATGGATTTTTACTTATCATGTTTGTGGTTCAAAACAAAAGAAAAATATTTATACCGATTTTCTGAGTGATTGAGTGCTTTAACACGCCACCCTCACAGAGCACGAGTTTAGACATCACCCATCGATGTTGGGTTCGGGTCTTGCGGGAGTGGGTGTTACATGTATGCTAATGGTCTAACTCTCTCAATAATCTCATATGGAACAATATATCTAGGGCTTAACTTACCCTTTTTACTAAAGGCACACCTCACCAAAGTAATACTCTCATAAATACTTTATCTCCTACTCGGTACTCCATATCTCTCCAATACTGATCCACATAACTCTTCTTTCTATCTTGAGCTGCTTTAATTCTATTTTGGATCAGCTGAACCTTATCAATAGTATCTTGAATTAGTTTTAGATCTTCAATAATTCTTAGACCCTCTTCATCCAAATATAAAGCCGAACGACACTTTTTACCATATAATGCCTCATACGGTGTCATACCGGTATTACTATGATAATGCTTGTTATAAGCAAATTCAATAAGAGCTACATATTAATCCCATGCTACTTGGAACTCCAGAACACAAGTTATAAACATATCCTTAATAGTCTTAATCGTTCTCTCACTCTGTCCATCTGTATGAGGATGAAATGTTATACTGAAGTTCAAATTCGTACCTAAAGCTATTTGTAAATTACCCCAAAATCTCAAGGTAAATCTAGGATCCCTGCCCAATACAATGGACACTGGGATCCGACGTAATCTTACTATTTCATTCACATACTTCTGAGCTAACTGATCTAATGTATTGTTCTCCCTCACTGGTAAGAAATTAGCTGACTTTGTTAATCGGTCAACAATGACCCCTATAGAATTATATTGCCTCAAAGTTCTCAGCAAATCCATAATAAAATACTTAGTGATTCTCTCCCATTTCCACTCTAGAATAGATAATGGTTGTAACTTACTAACTAGAGCCTGATGTTCTACCTTAATATGTTAGCATGTTAAGCACTTAGCAACATATTCAACCACTTGTTTCTTCATCCCTAGCCACCAGAAATGTTGTTTCAATATATTGTACATCTTGGTAGTACCAAGATGCATAACATAAGCTACTACATATGCTTCCTCCAAAATCTCTTTTCTCAAATCATGCACTTCAGGTACACACAATCTCTACTTCAACCACAGTGTATCATTTCTCAATTTAAACTCAGAATTCAGATTCACTTTCAACTTCCCAATAAGCTTTACAAATTATGGATCTTTACTTTGAGCTTTTCTGATTCTTTCATGTAGCATTAGTCTAAACTTTAATGTAGCTAATAATACTTCATTCTACCCCAAATTCAACTTAACATTCAATTCTCTTAATTATACTAGGTTAGGCAACCTCGATAACTGTACTTGAGCCACATTACTATTGGATTTCATTTTTAATTCATCAGTTACAACATTAGTTTTACCAGGATGATATTTAATTGTACAATCATAATCCTTCAGCAATTCAATCCATCATTGTTGTCTCATATTTAATTCCTTCTAACTCAGCAGATATCTCAAACTCTTATGATCAGTGAATATCTAAAATGTCTCACCATATAGATAATATCTCCAAATCTTCAAAGCAAATACTACTACAGCAAGCTCTAAATCATGCATATGTAATTACTCTGCCATGTTGCATCAGTGCACATCCTAACCCTTGGTGTTAAGCATCACCATACACTATATATCCTCCAGATCGAGATGAAATAGCTAACACCATTGCTGTCATTAAACGGTGTTTTGATTCCTTAAAACTCTTTTGACATTCATCATTCCATCGGAAAGGTATATTCTTTCTCAGATGTTTTGTAAAAGGGGATGAAATCAATAAAAACCCCTCGACAAGCCTCCTATAATATCCTGCTAGTCCAAGAAAACTCTGGATCTCGGACACATTTCTCGGAGCTTCCCATTTTAACACTGCTTCCACCTTTTTGGGTCTACCTGTATACCCTGTCCAAATATTATATGACCCAAGAATACTACTTGATCAAACCAAAATTCAGACTTACTAAACTTGGCATACAATTGCTTCTCTCTCATTATCTATAGGACTAACCTTAAATGTTCAGAATGTTCCTCTCTAGTCTTTGAATACACCAAAATACCATCAATAAATACAATGACAAAGTGATCTAAATAAGGTTGGAATACCTTATTCATCAAAGTCATAAAAGCAGCAGGAGCATTTGTTAACCCAAACGGCATCATCATAAACTCAAAGTGTCCATATCTTGTTCTAAATGCACTCTTCGGTACATCAGCCTCTGCTATCTTCAATTGTTAGTACCCTGATCTCAAGTCTAGCTTAGTAAACACCTGAGCTTCCTGTAACTGATCAAATAGTCATCTATTTTTAGTAACAGATATTTATTCTTCACTGTCACCCGATTCAACTGTCTATAGTCAATATATAACCTCAAAGTCTCATCCTTTTTCTGTACAAATAAAACTGGAGCTCCCCAAGGTGACACACTTAGTCTATTAAAACCCTTGTCCAACAACTCCTGCAACTGAGTCTTAAGTTCCTTCAATTCTATAGGTGCCATCTTATAAGGAGGAATAGATATAAGAGCAGTACCTAGAACAAGGTCAATGATAAACTCTACTTCCCTTTCTGTAGCTAAACCCGATAATTCAGTAGGAAACACATCTAGAAAATTTCCAACAATAGGAATATTCTAAATGGTCTGTTCATTCTGGGTATCAGTTATATAGGCTAGATAAGTCTCACATCCACCTCGAATCAGTCTTAAAGCACTCATTGAGGAAATCAATATGGCTGGCACTACTTGACTAAAACTTAGAAATACTACTCTTGGCTGAGTGGGAGATTCAATAATTACCTCCTTAGTGTAATAGTTTATCACAACCCTATGTGCAGTAAGCTAGTCCATACCTGGAATAATGTCTATCTCTTTCAACTGTAACATTATCAAAACAGCTTTTAACCCTGCCTGATCAATCCGAATGATAAACCCTTTACACACCTCTCCAATCACTATAGAACTACCTAACGGTGTACTTACCTCTAGGTCACATTTCAACATCTCCCTCTAATAATACAGTTCAGATGCCAGATGTGATATGATGAATGAATGTGTAGATCTTGGATCTATTAATGCAAATGCTTCAAAACTAAAGACATTCAACACACTTACTACCACATTTGGGGAGATCTATGCCTCCTATCTAGTGATGGCATAGATCCTAGCCTGAGACTGCAGCTGATTACTCCACACCTCAGTCCTGATACTAGGACTTACTGAATGTGTTCTTCCTCTACCTCTGCCCCTCTGTCCTACTCCACTGGCTCTACTCTGCTAGATAGTCGTCTCAGTCACTGATCCCCATCTCACTCTAGACTGTGATCCCAATATTGTGGGACAATCTCTAATCTGATGTTCGTTAGAGCCACAATGAAGACAAGCTCCTGTTAACTTCCAACATTCCCCACTATGTTTCTTCCCACAGTGTTCATAGTTAGGCATTTGTTGCATCTGCCCAGATACTGAACCAATACCACTACCAGCTTGTACATAACTACCCCTCGATCTAAATCCCGACTGTCTTGATCTAGTTTGAGATCGAAACAATCTATTCTGGCATTTACTAAACCTTTTGCCAGAATTAGCTTGGGACTCATTAGGTCTCTTCATTCTAGACTCTTGTCTGTATTCTCGTTATCCATGTTTCAACAATTGTTCTATTCGGATCGAGGCAGCTCTCAGCTTAGTAAAACTACTAAGATTTGTAATAGCTAACCTCATCCTTATCTTTATATTTAGCCCATCTTCAAATCTTCTGCACTTGTCTTCCTCAGTAGGAATCAATGCAGTAGGATACCCCATCAACTCATTGTATCTTATCTCATATTTAGTTACAATACGACTTCCTTACTTCAGATTTAGGAACTCTTTCATCTTCCTATCCGAATAGATCTTGGGCATATAATTATCTTTAAACACCTTCAAAAAATCTTCCCATGTCAAACTACAAAGAAGGGCGAAACTATTGGGAATAGTCTTCCACCATTAATATGCTGGACCTTGTAGTAGAGAGACTACATAATCAAACCTCTTGTTAAACTCACAATCTATTTGATGAAACACCCTTTCAGTTCTTTCTAACTATCCTTCTGCCTCAGCAGGGTCTGTACTTTTATAGAAGTCCACAGCCCCCTGCTTCCTAAGCTTATCATACCTCCTCTCTCTCCGCTAAGGAATTCTCGGAGGCATTTGTTCAAATTTAGGTATTGGAGACTCTCTATTGGCTCCTACAAATTCTATGTTAGCTGACTCTACAACTTGATCTCCTAGAGCGAATGATCTATAAAAAAAATAATTCTGATCACTATACAAGTCTCTCGCTATATATGATGTCTAAATGTTCTTGTATCTGTCGTTATGGATGCCAAACCATGCTCTGATACCAAAAATGTAACACCCCACTACCATAGAGTATATACTCGAACATCCAAAGTACAATCAAGAACATACCCTATGACAACGGCATATTAGAGCAATCTCAATCATTTAATGTGGCATCATAAATAAATCACAAATATACTAAAGATCATTTCCTCATGTCATTTATAAAACATAATTTACAATGTCGCTTTTCACTCCATAATCCATAAATACAACGTATCAAAAGCATATGAGAGTTTACTACTCTTTGCAACAAATTCTTCATAGAATGATAAACTAAACAAAAACATTCTATCTAACTCCTCAATCGCAGCTAACTAGACATTTGATCTATTTCTTGAGTTCAAAATGCAAGTACAAGACTTCTTCTAGAATGTCTTAGAAGCTAAGTCTCCTCTCTCGTACTTGAAAGTCAACGTTGCAATTTTGATGAGTTTTGCGAACTCAGTGAGTGAGCTATCATTGACGTGCTCACTCATATCATTCTCAAAACAATTCACCATTCAAATCACAAACAAATCATGTAATAAAATTTTGCATATTACTTTACATTTCATCATATTTCAATAAATTCACTTTATGTACAGATTTCACATTTCAATTTCAGAACAAATAATTCACTTTAGTCTTTCATATAATGCATATCAATTTGTATATGAAATGCATATGTGAATCACTTTCAATTGTTACTTTATTATGACTGAGCACCTTTTTAAACTATCCTGCATCAATTGTGGATATCGGGTTGATTGATAATTGTCCCGTATTTATTATGGATACAGGACTCATTTTATATACTGAGC
Source organism: Erythroxylum coriaceum (assembly GCA_026874005.2). Classification (NCBI taxonomy): domain Eukaryota; kingdom Viridiplantae; phylum Streptophyta; class Magnoliopsida; order Malpighiales; family Erythroxylaceae; genus Erythroxylum; species Erythroxylum coriaceum. The sequence goes on from JANQAP020000172.1 coordinate 2,680,109, forward strand.
TTATAGCTCTTTATGCCCTTTTTTGAGCTTTAAGCTCTTTTTCACTGGCCAATCTAGTCATAACTCCATTATCTGATCATGCTTATCAATGTGATGCAACAAATCATAGAATATGCCATCAATAGCATTTATTCATAATGCACAACTAGTTTCACATGCCCATCGGACTTAAGTCCGACATTCAACATTTTTGTTGAGTACACATATTTCTTTTAGATTCACATACAATTAGAACACTCCCAATACATTCCCAATTATCAAACTACTCAGACCATTAATGTCCGGAATTATCAAACATATTAGTTACAATTCAATAACTGACATTTAAACAGAAATAAATCAATGCTAGTGAGAATCATCCAGGTTGACTCACAGTATATTCTAGATAGTTATTGCCTTGACAAACTGGCAATATCTGAAAGCTAGAATTCGACTTGAGCGTCTAAATCATGTAATACATACATTTACACATTACTAAATTGCTCAATCATATAAGTACTCAATCATACACTTATATATATGTATTACGTTTAATGCATGCTCAATGACTTTTCCGGATATGTGTCCTTAATCATAAGTCTTGTTCATTCAACCCATTCATTCATTAACCCTTTTCTAACAGTATACATTCACATAATTTCCCAATTCTCTTTCGTTCATACCTGATATATTATTCATATTCTTTGGATCACATTTTCATTCCTTTTATACTCTTAAAGTCCAAACTTAGATACATTGTTTTCAAACAATATTTTTCCTTAAGGTACAACATCATTTAACAACTTCAACTTATCAAACATTTAACCAACTTATTCAAGCAACAATATAGATTTATTTCAAGCGTTAATCAAGTCCATATGTACTATAGTAAAGTACCTTATCCTTAATTGTATCAATAATTACACAAAAATAAAGTTAACCTTTTAGAATTATGCCTACGATCATGGTGGACCTTGCCGCGATCGTGATAAAAGCTTATGCAATAGGCCAAGATCATGGGGACTATACCACGATAGTGTCAAAACCCAAATAATCTGGCCATGATCGTGCACTTAAGGCCACGATCGTGCACGACATTGTTTCCCCCATTTCTACACGAATGTATCAAACTTAGACACATACCAAACACTGAAATTTTTTATATTATAATCCCTTTAAACCTACTTGATTACATGATCATCTAACTTCCATCTTGATTACACTAAGGTTCATTATACTTTGCTCATTTCTTCATTAACAATCACTTCTTATACATACACATACATTTCTAATTCAAGAAACACTATATTAACATATTTCTTTAGCATAAATTTATGTTTTTTATACATTAAATTCTAGTCCAATTCATCCGTATAATAACCTATACTTCATGGTTTTCATACACTAAGAACAAGCATGAAAACTTTCAAGTTCATTTAACATAGTTCAACACACTTCGCCATCAACATCATATGCATTTCATTCCAATTCAAGCATCATTCTCATACTATTAAACATGTCATAAAGATCATATTGGTACTTACTTATTAAGCTTCCAATTTCACCTTAACACTTTATATTAAACTAGCCTCCATTCATACAAGATTCATCACAAACCTAAGGTGAAATCAAATTGATTTTTGGCAAAGACAAAGGGCAACAATCAGCTAGTTCTTTGACTATTTTATGAAGAGTAAAAACCTGGTTTTGATGTAGCGTTTTGGCAAAGATGAAAATAAAATAGAGAGAGATAAGTTAAGAGCAATTTTTGGTGGAGAAATAGGGAAGAAGATAATAAAAACGTTTTCTATGTTAGCTTAGCTTAACAAGGTGCAAGGGGTCTCTATGTTACCTAGACATGTGTCTTAAGGCATGGAATCCATCTATCTATTCTAATAGTTGCCATTTATCTCTCAATTATTGATCCACTTGTCACTCTATAATTGATCCATTTGTCAATTAATTACTTGTTCATTTGTTCCTCATTTAACTTTGGCAAATGTCACTTAATTATATACTTAGTCATCCTAATTTTTCATGTTTCAATTTATTTTACCACTTGACATTTTTCCTAATCCAAATATACATATTAATTCATCACTCTCCCAATTAATAAAAATCAATTCCAAATTACTAATTGTAATCTAATCAAATCAAAATTCAAGACATAACAAATCACAATTCACAATTCACACGTGTTCATTTAAAATCTTTCATACCCTGGAATATGTTAATTGAGTGCATATGCTATCTTTGTAATGAGTACAAATTATAATTCATGTGTGTATGCTAATGATATGCATGAGAATGAAATGCTCTCAATACCTTTACTCATTTTCAATGGTCTAGGGTTCTAACCTTAAGTATGTTTCGAAAACCAGATATCAAAGACCACGATCATGGCCAGTTTATCTACTTTCTGTCATGATCGTGGTTGACTCCCCACGTTCATGAGCCTGTGCTCAAGCTTTTATCACAATCTGGGTTATTTCCAGGGTTTTCTTCGATTCTCCTTCGAATACCCTTGATGGTTTCTCCTCTATAGATGGCTCCCCAAACTTTGTCAAACTTCTTCCTTTTAGCATATGTTTGTGGTCACTCCTTTAATCTATATGTAAACACAAAATGAACAAAAATTGAGTATTTAAACATAAAAATAAGATTGAAAAGACATTGAAATGCATAAGAAAATATAAGATGATTCAATCATATTCACTATCGGATATGGGATAGATTATCCCTGCATCTAAAAATTTTACTACTTCTTTCTTGACCACTTCTTTCAAGTTAGGGTTTAACCTATGTTGAGGTTCCTGGACTACCCTACATCCTTCTTCAAGGTTTATTCGGTGTATACAAACATTTGGTCTTATACCTCGAATATCAGATATTTGCCATCCTATGGCTTTCAACCACTTCCTAATAATAACTACCACCTTACTCTCTTGTTTCTCATCCAGTTGGCTAGAAATGATGATGGGTAAAGATTGACCTTCACCTAGGAATGTATATCTGAGATGTGTAGGCAAAGTTTTAAGCTGTAAAAAAGGTGGTTTCTCTATGGAGGGTGGTATAGGTGTTTTGGTTTAGACTGTTATATCTTGATGCATTTGAACATCCAACTCCTCCATCTCATTAACTCCTTCAGACTCATCCTTGTTCTCCTTTTCTACTGCATAGTTTATCTCCACTTCTATTGATTTCACCTCCATAACACAATTGTCTATTTTTTCTTGCATACTTTATCTATAATGTCAATTTTCATACATGTGTTGCGTTCCTTTAGATTTTTAAAGCCTTGTTCATATTAAATTCCACTTGATCTTCACCAATCTGAAGTGTCATTTTGCGTTCATGAACATTGATTAATGTTTTCTCGTGTTCATAAAAGGTTGCCCTAGAATCAGTCTACAGTTCTTATCCTCCTCAAAATTTAGAACCATAAAGTCCATAGGAATAATGAACTTTCCCATTTACATTTAAATGCCTTCCACCACTCCAAACGGTCTTTTAATAGATTGATCAGCCAACTGAATTAGCATTGACATTGGTTTAACCTTACTGAGCCCCCATCTTCCAAAAGATTGATAAGGGTATAAGATTGATACTTGCCCTTAAATTACAAAGACTTTTTGTGAATTCAAATTCACCAACTACACAGGGTATTGTGAAATTCCCACGATCTTTCAGCTTGGATGGTATCTGACTAGTTATTGTTGAACTATAGGTGCCTATTAAAACTACTATTTGGTTATCTTCCCAAGTACGCTTCTTCGATAATATGTCCTAAAAAATTTAGCATATTTAGGAATGTATTTTAAAGCCTTAACTAATGAAAGAATAATCGATAATGTCTTTAATTTCTCCATAAATTTTGCAAATTGTGTATCCATTTTAGTCTTTTGCAGTCTTTAAGGATTTGGATCTTTGGGTGGATATGGCGAAGGAGCAACTTAAAGAGGGTGTTCACTCATGTCCATATCTTTCATTTTTTTCTTGGTCTTTCTTAACAGGAAGAGGGTTTGTAACTTTCATCTTTGTGTGTTGTTCAAGTTACTTCCCACTTCGAAGTGTGATAGCTTTTAGTTGTTCCTTCGATGTTGAGCTGGAACTACTTGGGAGACTTCTTGCACTTAGTGCACACAAAACATTTGACAATTGGTTCAATTGAACGTCTAAATTATGGATGGATAAAGCATGATTATTTGTTACTTGTTCTAATCTACCTTTCATACTTTTTTGAGCATTATCTAAGCTTCCAAACTTCTCTAAGATTTAATCCAATTTAGTTTCTATGGAATTTGGTTTCTCCTATTAGGAACTTGATGGCCCTTAAGGACAGAATTGACCTCGAGCTTTATTTGACCATGAAAAGTTTAGATGCTTCTTCTACCCAGGATTGTATGTGTTTGAATAAGGGTTGTTCCCTCCACCACAACCACGCTATGCTCCTATATACTTAACTTGCTCTGTTTGTTGGGCCCTGATTCTTTTCTTACTAATAAGCATGTGTTTAGTTTATTTTGAGGTTTATTTTGATTAATTTTTTTTAGTTAGTTTTAATTAAAATGTCTACGGGTGGAGGAATTTTTTTTCTTAGATTGATGGTATTAAAAAGGAGAAATTAAGATTAAGTTAGAGAATTTTATGGTG
>JANQAP020000172.1:2722477-2744230 GCA_026874005.2 Erythroxylum coriaceum
CATGTAGGGGCATTTTCTAAACGCCCATGGGCCACTCAAAATTACCATTTTACCCTTCCCATCGGTGATGGGATGTTGCAATTAATCGAAGCCTTAATTCTTCCTAGAGAATTATAGAGTTCAGTTCTTTGGAAAAAAGTGTTAAAACCATAGACAGAAGTAGCTAATGCATAGTAATTTTCCATTTTAAAATAGAGCTCAGTATGAAGAAACTGCTGACTAGATTCTAGAGCCTTTACCTCCACAAAATCCCCATCATAAGCAATAATAATCCTTCTATGGGCATAACTTTGGTGATTTGTAAGAAATTGCTAACCCAAACTACATAGTTTATTCAAATTAACTTCTCTAATTTTGGTTTCCAAAAGACAAAAAACCAGAGGCTTTTCCTTTCGAACAAAATCCCCTAACACATTTAGCTTGAAGGGATTATTTATTCCATGAATATTCTAAACAATCAGAGTCATAAAAGATTATTTTTACCTTTGGAGCCTTTCCTACTGCTCTTATTACTTTTCTTAGATATTACTTACTTAAAATGATCCTTTGGAGAGTCTCCATTCTATAGGTCTACCTTCTGGAGACTTTTTTCACACTGTATAGGATCTTGATCACCTCCACTTGGAGTAACCCCACTAGATTGTAGAACATTCTGCCCCTTATTTATTTGTGAGTTATTTTGGTTGTTAAGAGACTTCTGAAAAGCATCTTCTTACTGAACTGAATTTAGATTTGCTCCTCTTGGTTGTTCTTCATATTTATAAGAGAAACATTTTCGACCTGAACTCTTTCATGGTTGTCCGATACTTGTTCTTTTCCTCTTGATTTCTAGCTCAATCTCCACGTTGCTCCATCTTCCTTCCTACAAAAAAATAGTCAATTGTTACCGTAAATTAACATCAAACATAAAAGAATAACATTGGAAATCAAACTAAAAAATATACAAAATGAATCGTAAACTACAACAATAATCGATAAATATGCAAGAAAACACATGCCAATTACATAGAAAAACATAGACTAATGCACACCTATCACATATCTTTAAACAGTTCCACAAAATCATCCAAAATATATTCTAGACCTCTATTCAAGTAGTACATACAGACAATGGGAGAGAATATTTTTCAACTGATTTTATTCAATATCTCAGTGAAAATAGGATCATTCACTAGAGCTCTTGTGCTTACACCCTACAACAAAATGGGATAGCAGAGAGAAAGAATCGTCATCTTTTAGAGGTAGCCCAATCTATGATGTTTACCAACTCCTAGTAGGGAGAAGCTATTCTAACTGCCTCATACTTGATAAATCGTCTTCCTTCAAAAACTCTTCAATTCTGAACCCTATTAGGTGTTCTTCTAGAACAATTTCCTCATATTAAGCTCCTTAATTCTCTTCCTCCTAAAGTCTTTGGGTTTACTATTTTCGTACACAACAATCAACCCAATAGAAGCAAACTTAACCCACGAGGTATTAAATTTGTGTTTGTTGGGTACTCTCCCACTCAAAAGGGTTATAAGTGTTTCTCACCTTCTACAAACAAATTCTTTGTTTCATATGATGTCACTTTTTTTAAAAAACAACCATACTTCACTAATATCTCTCTTCAGAGGGAGACATCCTATGAAGAGATTTATTAGGACACAAGCATATCACTTCCTATCTCACAAACCTTAACACCTCAAACACCTACCATTGACCCTAAAACTATTCAATCCAATTCTGTGGGAGAACCAACTCCCAAAAAACCAACCTTAATGTATTCTTGAAGGCCTAAAGCTCCTCAATAAGGCCAATCATTAGACCAAGAACCGGCTCCTAAAGAGACTATGGTAAGTGACTTAGATGTGCCAATTGCATTACAAAAGGTGGTAAAATCATGTACTAAATATCATATTTTAGATTATTTGACTTAAAGTTATCTTCAAAGTTTAAAGCTTTCAGTATTAAGTTTGATAGTGTAAGAATTCCAAGAAATGTACATGATGCATTCCAAGAACCTAAGTGGAAGGAAGTTGTACTTGAAGAAATGAAAGCTTTACGTGATAATAAAATATGGGAGATTATAGATCTACCAGAAGGAAAAAAGGTGGTTGGTAGCAAGTGGATGTTCACTGTGAAGTATAGGGCAGATGGAGAGGTTGAAAGGTATAAGGAGAGATTAGTGGCTCAAGGCTTTACACAAACTTATGGAATAGATTAAAAGGAGACATTTGCTCTAGTTGTGAAGTTGAACATAATTAGAGTCCTCCTACCATTGGCTGCAAATTTAGATTGGGAACTCCATCAGCTTGACATTAAAAATTCCTTCCTAAATGGTACATTAGATGAGGAAATATATATGAGAATACCACCAGGTTTTGAAACCGAAGAAGGAAGGGGAAGAGTATGCAAACTAAAAAAATTCTTCATACGGCCTCAAACAGTCTTCACGAGCATGGTTTAAAAGGTTCAGTGGTTTGGATATAAACAGGGACAAGCTGATCACACAGTGTTTGTGAAGTGTGGGAAAAATGGAAAGAAATCCTTCTTGATTATGTATATGGATGATATTATAAACACATGCGTTGACACTAATGAGATCAATGATCTTAAACAAAAATTGGGGCTGGAATTTAGGGTAAAAGACCTTGGATGATTAAGACACTTTTTTGGAATGGAGATTGTTAGAAGCAAGGAAGGTATTTTCATATCTCAACGAAAATACATTCTTGATTTACCTGAGGAAACAAGAAAGATGGGTTGCAAACCTATGGGAACTCCACTAGAGAGAAACTAGAAATTCAAGAAAAATGAAGAAGATCCTCCTGTTGACTTATCTATTTGTCACTAACCAGACTAGATATTGCTTATTCTGTGAGTATTGTTAGCTAATTTATGCACTCTCCAACTCAAAGACATTTAGAGGCAGTCGACCATATTCTGAGATATCTCAAAGGAAGTCCAAGTAGAGGATTAATGTTTCGAAAAAATAACAAAAGAAGAATAGAAGGTTTCACATATGCAGATTAGGCTGGTTGTATTAAAGATAGTAGGTTAAAATCTAATTATTTTACTAAACTATGGGGGAATCTTGTCACATAGAGAAGCAAGAAGTAGTCCATAGTAGCAAGAAGCAATGCAAAAGTAGAGTTTAGGGTAATTGCACAAGGAATTTGTGAAGTTATTTGGTTAGAGAGGTTGATGCAGGATGTACAAATCACCACTTCCTCTCCTACCAAAGTCTTTAATGATAGTAAATCAGCCATCAATATAGTGAAGAATCTAGTTCAACATGATCGAACAAAACATGTTCAAATTGATAGGATTGATAGGAGCTTTATCAAATGTGAAATAGAAGAAGGGGGTATTGATCTATGTTATGTCCCTACTAAAGCATAGGAAGTCGATATCTTCATAAAAATCATACCTACGCCTAGATTCGAGACAATTCTAAGCAAGTTGGGAATGATAAATATCTATTCCTCAACTTGAGGGGGTATGTTGGATAATTATTTTAGATAAAGTTTAGTTAGCTTAGGAGATTATCTTCTAGGAGATAAGTTTATCTTCTAGTATCTCCTAGAAGATAAGATAAGATATACTATAGATTGGATAAGTTAGTATTTACAAAAATCTAGTAGTTTAGTAGTATTAGAATAGGTTATACTCGTTTATAAATTACATATAATCGGAGAAATAAAGTAGTTCTTCTTTTGATTTTTTCCATACCCTCTTGTTTCATGCTTAATTATCGATATATTTGATCCATTATACTTAGTGATTAATGCCTTAAAATGTTTAGGACACTCATTTTAGCTTATATTTGATTTTAGGTACATTTCAAAAGTGAAGAAGCTAAAGTAACCTAAAAGCATACTTATTGAGCTATGTTCTCAATGTTTATACTCTATTGTCTTCACGGAGCAAGAAGAAGAAAAGATTAAAAGAAAAAAAAGAGACAAGATAGAGCATAAAAATAGACATCACACAATTAAACAGATAGTTGTACATTTAACCCAGTTGCGCATTCTTTTTAACTTAGCTTTTTAAGGTATAAAGGATATGTGTGTGACGTTAAAGTGGGGAGGCATGCATCATATTACTAAGAAGCCACTTGTCCCATTTCCTTAAAAACCTAGCTTTTGGAATATATGAAAAATGATACATGTGATGGCTGGGAGAGGAATAACAAAGAGAAGGAAAAAAATGGAATACACGCCACTTGTCCCATTTCATTTAAAACCTACCTTTTAGAATACATAAAAGAGGGTGAAGGCTGGAGCAAAGAGGATGGTTTTTTGGGTAGAAACTAAAGGAGACAAATGGGACAAAGGAGTAGTTGTCACGTTTGAATAACCTGGTATTTTATTAAAAAGAGAAGTGGGTGACGATAGGTTTTGGAGAGAAAAAACAATCAGACCTAATTCTTCTTCATTTTTGGTCAATTCTAAATGATAATGGGGAGATTCTTGGCTGATTCTTGAAGCTTGATGGAGAAGATGGAGGATTAACCCACCCGACACCAGTTCAGAGTAGTAATCAATGCTGACATTTAAGCATACGTCATTTTGTATCATTTTCTTTCCCTCTTTTCAAATTGTTTACGTTATCATAAGATTAATGATTGGGTATTATGTAAGAATGCTTTTGATGCTCTATTAAATCATTTTTCATGGAAACCCATCGCTAAAACTTGAATGCAATACATAATAGTCATGTCGGAAGTCATTTGTGGTAACTAACGGTATTAAATCGCTAAGGATAACGTAGTATAAGTTAAATAATCTGAACTTGTGTGATTATTGCTTAGATTGGTCCGTTTTTCCCACTTGTAATGTGACTATCCGGATAAATTGAGAGAGCTTATTCTAGATTTCCTGATAGTAAGGGTTAATTAACGAGCTCTTCTTAATTAACTGCGACCTAAGGAAAAATTGAGATTAACAGAACTTGTTGTTAATTCACAATCAATAGTCTAAAGAGAGGTGTGAAGATGATAATTCAATGACATATGTGAAATTATGCTTAAACCGAGATTAAACCAAAGAACTGAATTTCAACCCATTCATCAATTTTATCACTTTGTTGTTGTTTTAATTTGATTTGTTTTTATAGATTCAATTTTACTTTGTTTTTTAATTTGCATCGAACCAAAACCCCCTGTTTTAGTTATACAAATAATTTAGGAAAGTAATTAGATTTAATCTTTGTGGGATCGACCTAGACTTGCCACTGCTATAGTTGTAGGTTTAGTTATTTTGTGTAGTGTTACAACACGTTACATCATTGATCCCACAAAACTACAAGTACTAATACTAATTATCTTTTTATTATCTAATCTAACAGAAATAAATATTGAATTAAAAGGAAAGATTAATTGAACTAATCTAAAATACCAAACCAAGAAATTAAGAAGACTAAAGCAACTAATAGATAAACAAGATAAATATAAGAATCCCTATATAACCTTTATATGTTTTGATTTATCTTGATTAAATGATTAGCCTTAGTTTCATGGACCAGAATTTCAAAGCTATAAATCTTTATATTGAATTATTGAAATTTCCTTACAATCAAAACCCCTAACATCACATTAACTTGTTTTATGAATTCCCATGATAAATTTGACTTTAACCCTATAAGATTTATGTGATCTTATCTAGAGGATTCCATGTAACTCTTATTATTCATGCCATAATATATTCATACATATGATTTCTCAATCCTTATATATAAAGTCTGAAATTGAATCAAAATGTAAAATATTTCAATTCAATCATGATAAATAATCATTAATTAGTCACAACAAGACTTTAGTCTTTTATTAATCATCCATCTAAATCTAGCTCAGTTTAGTTCATGTTAAAGTAAAGGAATTAATAAAAATATGAAAGAAAAATTATAATAAATTCTTGAAATATTGAAGTTCTTCGTTGAATCTTGATGGAATACCTTTCTTTTCTCTAAAGTTGTTTCATTCTTCTCACAAGGCGCCCTACTTTGGGTCCTTATAACTACTATATAGTATCCTCATTTTTGGTTTAATTCCCAAAGCTCTTTTTTCACTTATGAAATCCCAAACAAAATTCAAAAAGTCTTACTTGTGTTGGGCCTATATTCTTTACAACTTAAAAAATCCTAATTGGCATAAACATCACACCCAAAATAGGTCATCAACACAAGGTTATGTTACACTTGAATTGGCTTAATAGTTCCTTTATCTCACATCTAAGGGTTTATCTTGGGAACATGGGTATAAAATCCATGAGCATGGGTCCGTGTTTTGGTTATATTCCTTTACATCGCAAATCTATAATAAATAGAATAGACTAGGGAAAAAATAATGATGTAAAAACTGGACCGGACTGACAAGTTTGATTGCATTAAGTACGAACTGGCTTGATTTTCGGTTCAATTCTTACTTTTGACCAATGTGAGTAAAAACTGACCTGTTTCTTCTAAACCATGAAAACTAAAAATGAGGATTTCACCAGGTTTCACTGGCTCTAACCAACTCTTTTGGTGTAAGACAATTGATGTTGAACAAAGACTTCTTAAAACCCATGAAATTGATTTTGATTTTTTATTAAACTTAGAACAAAATGAAGAATATGACTTATATGCTTTGTCTACATATCAATCACATTTTGTTCAAAATAACATAAAACCTACCCTAAACAAGCTCACAACTTGTAGTTCCTTTAACAAAAATTTCAATAACAGAAACGAAGTAGACAATAATCATCATCCCAAATAAGTTCAGAACTATGCTTCGAGCAAAATTACAAAGAAAAAGGAAAGGGGAGAGAGAGAGACAGATGGGTAGATAATGAAACTCACAAATATTGCTCAACTTAATGCCATAATGGATGATCGTAATGTGGATGTGAGACATGTCTATTGTTGAATGTTAGCACTCACCCCACTAATTCTAGGGTTCTGTGTAGAACCTATTAAAGGACTATATTGGGGGTTTTTAGTTTAAAAGTTTTTGAGAAAATTTGGAGGAAAGATAGCATCATTAGGGACAACTCAAGAATCCTAAATGGGCAAGGAAGATAATCATAGCAATAAAGAAAACAAAATGTGAAAAAAATAAAAGTTTAGAAAAAAAATGAGCTGTTAAGCATGATAGATACAAGAGTCCCCTAATTAGCCTCCACTAAAAGGGCCACTTCCACTTGCCATATAATAAGAAGCATCATCCATTAAACTGAAATGGACTCTTTCATTATTGATTTTCTATTTTTCTTTTCCCTTAGAATGGGTGACGATTCTTACAAAGCAAATAACTTTTGGTTTATAAGACACGTGAGAGAGAGAGGATGAAGACACAGGACAAGTATGTATGAAACATTAATAATTGCCTGTCTTTATATTCCTTTTGATTGTTTGTGTAGCTCGAAGTTCAAGTTTAGTTTAGGTATTAGTTTAGAAATATTATGTTGATGATATTCATGCTCATATTCTTCTTGTGCACTTATTAAATTATGGAGCTTTAATTTTATACTAACAAATTATTTGAAAACCAAAAAAATGTTACATATTCAATATTAATTATAAATTACAAATTTTTTCTTAATGAAGTTTTATAATGAATAAATTATGATAAAAAGGTATAAGGACTAATTTTATTGTTTATTGAATTATAATTTTTAATTTAAAAATAAAAAATCAAAATTTTGTATAATAAAACATTGTATAAATGCTATTCCAATTTTATAAACAAAATAGAACTAAAAAATTTAAGTTTAATATTTGACTCAGATTTACTTTGAATTATTATATTTGATTTATTATTAGTTTATTCTATAATAATAGATATTGGTTTTTTTATTTCAATAAAATATTTTATTTTTACTTACTCTTATAATTTTACTTCTCATTTAATATATACCGATTTTATAGTGGTTTAATATCGGTTGAATCTTTAAACCTTAAATCGTTCGTTTGACTAGTTTAACATCCGGTCCAGTTTTTAAAACATTGGGAAAAACATACTGTAGAACATAGGTCGTGTTTGAACAGTGTCCTAAATCCATATTCAGTCTATGTTCATCTAAAATTATACCAAAACTTTAATTTCGCTTCAACTTCCTGAATTTATTCCTTCTTCATCAACAAACTAAAGTAAGGCATATAAACAAAATATAAACAACATTGAAACCAAATCACATAAAAATCATCTAAACACAACACAACCTACTTAGCACTTGTCATGATTTATAGGAGACTTTTAAGCTTTACATTTTTGGCTAAACTATCTTTCATCAAGTTTGTTTAGGCCTTTAAAAATATTGTCATAAGTCAGTGTCTTGAAATCTTACATTATGCACACTAGTAAAAAATGTGCCACAACTTGAATTATAGAGGTATGATTAAGGTGATTTAAAATTCTCATAAAACTTAATGAAGTTTTACAACTTTATAATGAAATGGTTCCTATATTATGATGCTTTTAGACCTAAAACCAATTTTTCTAACAAGAAAACATTTATCTATACTTTCCTAAGTTATAAAAACATAGTTTAGGTTTTATTTTGGGATCAATATTCATTCAAAAGCTCAAAAACCTTTCTTTGCTATAATATTCAACTAGATATTACTTTCAATTCAAGGTGATTTCGAATCTTCTTATAGTTCGAGGGTGTAATCTTTACATTAATGTTATAATTATTCTTTTATGAAATTATTTATGTTATTTTGAATTATGTGTGAATAATATATATTTTATTAACTTAAATAAAGGCTTATTAAATTGATTGAATATGTATCTAGATCTAAAATTTTAGACTTGTAATTGTCTTTCATCTTAATTACAAGTAGTGATTGATGAAATACATTAATGGATATTTCATTAATCACTTGAGTGACACGATTCGAGTTATCCCATTCAAGCTTGTATGATCGTTGATTAGTATAATATTATTTCCTAGTTCCTAATAGTATTATAATATTAAGTTTGGATGGGAATATTCTAGGTTATCAGATAATTAGATTCAAATGAAGAACTTGCTTATTAGTTACCAACTATTGGAAAATTTGGGCACTTAAGCTTATTATTATCAGGGATTAGTAGTTTCATAGGTATCGAATAACAACAATGTAGATTGCACTAGCAAAGATGACTTACTCTCAATATTTACAAAAATAATTTAGGAGTAAATATTAATAAATTCAGTGTACCATGCACATTAGCAAATTCTCAAAATTTATATTTTAAAGTTGTTTAAATGTTTTATAAGCATTAAATTGGGGTATTATTGAGCTAGAAGAGGTCTCAACTTATAGGTTTAATAATTTAGTTAAATATTTTTTATTTTTAAATATTTTCCACAAATTTTTATTAGGTAGATATATTTAGTTAAATATAATCACCCCCAATCATTGCCATTATTACATCTCTAATTAGTTACAGATTTAGCATCATTAAAATTTTATTCTAATTTTCTTTATTTTATGTGTAGAAAGATAAAACTAGGTTGATTGTCACTCTCTATAGGATAATTAACTCACATTATCTATAAAAAATAATTTAGGATTAAATATTAATAAATTTAATGTACTATGCACGCTAGCAAATTCTCATACTCATTTTATATTTTAAATATATCTAAATATTTTATAAACATAAAAGGGGAGATTATTAAGATAAGGGAGGTCTCATTTTATAGGTTTGATAATTTTGGTTAATTGATTTTTGTTCTTAAATATTTTTAGCACAAGTTTTTATTAGGTAGATATATTTAGTTAAATTGATAATCACCCCCAATCATTGTGTTTAACACATTATTAATTAGTTAGGTATTTAGCATCATTTAAATTTTATTCTAGTTTTTTTATTTTATGTTTAGAAAGATGAAACTAGGTTGATATCACCCTTTATGGGAAAACTTACTCACATTATCTAAAAAGGTAATTAAGGAATCAATATTAATAGGTGTATCATGTACACAATGTTAGCGAATATAAAAAACCAATTAAGTTGGCCTCATACAACAGCTTAAGCTATTGTGATGAAATGTTCGCTTAACATGGTATCAGAGCAGGTTACTCTTGAATTACACGTTATCACCTCGACACAATAAATTGTGTCACGTGTTGGGCCTAAATTAACCCACACGTGAGGGAGGCGTGTTGGAATATAAGTGGGAGTTTGTCCCACATTAAAAGAATACAAGGCCTTGAGCATGCATATAAGCTTAGTGAATTACTCCTCTTATCACCAATTGGTTTTAGGATGGAACCTTATTTAGGCTTATATGTGCTCAGTTTATTTAAGCCCAATTATATAAAATTTAACATTGTTGGAATATAAGTGGGAGTTTGTCCCACATTAAAAGAATACAAGGCCTTGAGCATGCATATAAGCTTAGTAAATTACTCCTCTTATCACCAATTGGTTTTAGGATGGAACCTCATTTAGGCTTGTATATGCTCAGTTTATTTAAGCCCAATTATATAAAATTTAACATGGTATCAGAGCC
Source organism: Erythroxylum coriaceum (assembly GCA_026874005.2). Taxonomy (NCBI): domain Eukaryota; kingdom Viridiplantae; phylum Streptophyta; class Magnoliopsida; order Malpighiales; family Erythroxylaceae; genus Erythroxylum; species Erythroxylum coriaceum. Next base: position 2,732,950 of record JANQAP020000172.1, read on the forward strand.
TTTATGACCAAACGGTCTTGAGTTCAAATCCTACCATCCACCTATTTATCATCAAATTAATTTAGCACAAGGTAGAGTGAGCCTGTGCAAGTTTCAAGCCCAAAGGGCTTTTACTTGAGGGGGTGTGTTAGCGAATATATAAAACCAATTAAGTTGGCCTCATGCAACAGCTTAAGCTATTGTGATGAAATGGTCGCTTAACACACAAGCAAATGCTCATACTCATTTCATATTTTAAATATCTCTAAATATTTTATAAGCATCATCAAGGGGGAGATTATTGAGTTAGGCAAGGTCTTAACTTATAAATTTGATAATTTAAAATATGTTGCTTCTAATGAGTTTGTCTTTGATGTTGTCATTCATTTAATTTACATAAAAATCAAGTTATAAAAATCAAGTAATATCTGGAACAAGTCATATAAAAGGCAAGGTGAAATTTATAGAATCAATCAAGCATCAAGAGAAAATTGAGTCATAGTGAGGAGATTATTGAACAAGGTAGGAGCAAGTAAAGAAAAAACAAAGTTACAAGGAAAAACATAAATTAAATGATTAAGAATAAATCAAGAGAATAATTATGTCAAGAATAATGTAAATTTCTTACAACTCTTTATGTTGGTCATTTCAATATTTTAAGGCTCAAAGGTGTATAAACATATCATATTTGGAGTATAATCCAATTATCTTTCAAAACTCAATATGAACATTTGATTTGAAATTTAAAGAAAAGCCTTATTGATCTTTAACATAAACAAATAAGGAACTTTTAATTACGCTTGAGTCAAGTTTTTGTCAAAGGAAACAATTAACTTTTAAAAGAACTTGAAATTTTTAGAAAAACTTAGTGTCAGGAATAGGTTGTGCTATATGTGGGTTAGTTTGATTTGTCCTAGGAACTTTAACTTCGATTATTATTTTGAAATTGAGTTGAGTATATATCAATCTAACACATTTGATGTGTTATACGTTTAATTTGGTTGCTCATGTATTGGCCTATATAGGACATAGGTCGACTAAACTTTTCGAGAAAAAGATAAATAGCTTAACTAGTGAGTTTGTAACATGTTTCTCTAAACTATTAACTAGCCAATTAGTTTATATGTATATTTTCTAGAGGTCAACGAAACTAAGAATTAACTGGATTAAATTGAGGGTTGGGTCAATTTATATTGCTAAAACTAGTTATTATAATGGCTAGTTTAAGATTCTAACTATTATAAATCTTAGTATTGGATATAAATATTTCTTGTATTGATTGTTGGACATTTTTTTATGAACTCTGGTGACTTGTTGAGTTAGTTTTAAGTGCATTAAAACAACATTCTTCATTTGATCAAAGTGAACCCTAGTTGATTTATGTGAGCAAGAAAAGGGATTTCTTGAGTCATATTCATAGTTTGGCTTGCTATTTAGGGAAATGGGTTGGGAATTTAAGCTATTATGTTTCCTCTTGACCATTAAGAAGAAGTTGTAAAGGTTGCTCCCCACCTGAATAAAGGAAGATATATATATGAGTCCTTTTTTTTCAACTTAAATGAAGAAAAACATTGTGACAGTTCCTCTTTGCTCATAGCAAAGAAAGAAAATTGTATGAAAGATTGAGTTTTCCCCTGTTAAAGAAGACATTAATGAATTTCAAAATAGAACTTAAGGAATGGAAATAGAAAAACTTGTAGGCTGAACTATTATAAAATTATCTATTTAGTCTTTCTTTAAACTTTTGTATCATTGTTATATTTGTGCGTGGTTTTGTTTTGTCAAACTGTCCTATTCATTCATGATAATTAAAAAACCTTAGTACTTTAGTCACTAAATTTGAAAAAGGCTAGAATTCACGTACACCTAAAACACCCTTCCTACCTTTTTGGGGCCATATAAAACCAAAATTTTAATTTATCTCTAATCTTATTTAGCTATTGATATCCAATTGAATTCTTTTGAGTTCCTACTTTTTAATTTCAAGTCATGTAATTTAAAACTATTATTAGTTTATAATTAAAAAATGAAAATATTCTTTAATCCAACAAATTCAATTTATGTAAATTCATAATTGTACTAAGAAAATTAAATATGGTAGGAAATATCAAACTTGATAATTGAGCTTCATCCTAAGTATAATCGAAACCAACCAACATTAAATAAATAAATATTGATAATATTATTTTTTTAATATTTTCTTATTATTTATCATTTTACTTTAGAGTTATATTCTTAGATATCATTATATGATCTAAATATTTGTTTACTATAGTATGTAGATAAATAGCTTACTTTCTTATTAAGATGTAGTTAATTCATAAATATTGATTAAATTAATAGTACTAATATTTTTAATAAATTTAATAATTTTTTACTTGAAGTAATAATTAATATATAACTTTCATAGACTTAATTTTGCTTTTAATAAAGTTTTTCATTTTTACTAAAAATGTTACAGTTAAAATAAATTTTTAATGTATATTATGCTATACCTTATCACTTTGAGCTTTTTTTATATCAATTTGAGAACAACACATTTTTCATTTACATATTGTTAATAAAATAAAAATAATTCGGTTCATTTGGTCCAAAAGTAAAAATGCCCAAATACTAAAAGTCTTGGAAATCATTTAGCTAGAGAATTCATAAACATAGGATACAAATGAAAATTCTAGAATTAAAGAAGTCTAAAACATGGAAGTTAAGAAAAATAGTGGAAGATAGTTAACAAGAACATGGCCAACTGGGCTAGTAGTTTAGTTACAGGGAAATGCTTAAGAAAGAAGTCCAGATTGTGGAAGTTGAGAAAATGGTGGAAAGCAGTTAATAAGAACATGTTTAAGTTAGCTAGAAGTTAAGCAATTATACGAAAACTATTTAAGGTATAAGTCTGGAACGTGGAATTTAAACAATTACATAAAGTCCAAAACATGGAAGTTAAAGTAATAGTGACAAGTAGTTAGATAAAATATAGGGAAGTGGGCAGTTACAAAAAAAAAAAGCTTAACGATGAGAGGACTATAAATTCATCAACACTATGACACACAATTCCTAGATAACAAACACTATATTCAATCACAAGACAACATCAAGACAATCTCTAGAGAGATAAATAACTCCAAAAACACTTTTCTTATTATTTTTTAAGCTATCTTCATGTTGTGTATTCATTTTATCACCTCAAATTCTCTTTCTAGTTTGCATTCTATTTATTGCCCAAATCAAATAATTTCTTTTTCCAACACATTTTAGTATTTTGGCATATTAAAATTCTATTTTTTAAGTTCTTCGAAGCCCACTTATATCGTTAATAAGAAGTCAAGTACAAATTGTGAGAGAATTTATCTCTGGCATGCTCAATTTCCATATTAACACTAAACAATTTAGCATGCCTGATGGAATCATAATGTCATGAATAAAGAATGGAAAAAAAATCTCTTTGCCTCCAACCTTGGAAGAAGAAGTCCCTAAACTAGTAGCGAATGGAGGTTTTGTGTCCCAAATGGTAAAGAATCTTGAGAAGGTAACCTCACCTTCAATTAACTTTCCTGCCGGCTAGAATCCAAAATCATCATAATGAAACAACATTGTTTACACAAATGAAATTACAGAATTGAATTCTAACATTGCCTTGATGATTGATGTAATCAAGATATTGATATACAAGGTTGATAAACTGTATACCACTCTAATACAGTTTGCTAGACATAATTCTCATACTTTAGCAAATCAAATCTCTGAAGGACTCAAAAGTCATTATACTCCTAATACGATTAAAGTTAAAGAATGTAGTCTACTTTTAGCTACTTCCTCTATGGATGAAAGATACATCCTTTCTTATAAAAGAGAGGATGTTCCTGTGGCACCTAACAATCCACAATATAGTTTAGGGGTAACATTATAGCTATAAACCAAAATCCTATTATTCCCCCCTATAAATATGATTATAAGTCAATATGGAAGCTATCAAAGAAGTTATTTAAGAATTGTATGAGCATAGTTTGAGATACTTTGGCTGCCTAAAATTCCATAAGCCTTATCCGAAACAAATTGATAATGAGAATCTTTATCCTCAAGGTTATAGAATTCTTAAATTCAAGTTGCTTTTTAGGAAAGATGGTCACTCAAATATCGAGCACATAGCCATATTCACTATATAATGTGGAGAATTAGTCAATTATGAAAACTTCAATTAAGCTTAGGCTATTCCGAAATTCATTAACAAGAACCACCTTCTCTTAGTATGCTTTGTTGCCAAAGAGCCCTATCCTTTCTTGGGTTGAAATGGAAAGATTATTTCATACTCAGTAAAGTTAGTATAGCTAAGTTATTGAGACTCACTCAAAAAAGTGGTGAGAGATGTTCATCACTCATTTCAAGAAAATGATAAGTCGATGCCAAATTGCACTTCTAGAAACTGAATATGTGAAGTTAATTAAAAAAGGTCTAGACATTAAACTGCAGAAGAAATGTCTAGCAAAAAAAGTCTTTGAATTTGAAGAACTTCTTAAGTAAGATTGGCATCGCAAAAAGAATTCAGTAGGCATTTATGTTACCAATATAAATTTTTATAATTTGATAGTAGCTGAAGTTGACATCTTTGGAACTTATGTTTGCTTTTCTTTATAGCATAAGTCCCTAGAAGTCAAAAAGAAAATACAAGCTCCATCTACTCAAGTTTGATACATCTTTGACACCTCTAATACAAAAGAGATCTTTGATTATTTATTGTAAGAAAAACTCATTACCTTATTTCCTGAGCATAAAATTCATATAAAAGAAGAAATTAGAGGTAAAGACTATTGTAAATTTCATAATACCTAGAGCCACTCCACAAATTCATGTTTCGGTTCAAAAATGTGGTCCAATAATGAATCAACAAGGAAATTTTGTTGTTCGTTGAAAATATATTAATAAATGAAAACTCATTCCTATCGGTGGCAACCATTAATGCCACCAAATTTGACTTATGCCTATTATTAGATGTCAAAAAGAAGTCAAAATTTACGGAAGATTGTTTAGCATTAGCATCTAATTTAGGAACAGGTGTTTAATTTGTTCCTAACTATAATACTAACTTTAGGATTAAGGGTTAGAAAACTACTAGAATCTAACCGAAAGTAGAAATTCTAGGAAAAAATCACAAAGCATAATTCACCCAAGTTTATAGGCAAAGATATGAATCTTGAATTCTGAGTTTTCAACACAGACAACCTAGATTTGTGGTACCATATGAGTGCCACTTTACTAGCATTAGCAACAACTAAGACATATTAAAAATTTGATATGCTTAATTTGAACAAAAAAAAAGATGCCTTTAATGAAAGAGGTCCACTGCTAAGATCGAGGTAAATAAGTCAACATTAAGAGCCAACTTTAAGAAAGTCATCCTCTATGAAACTTGTTTTTTCTTAATAAAGTACTATAGATCCTGACAATAAAAAAGAAGGGAGTCGTTAGTGAAAAATGAGACAAGACAAAAGAGAATCCTCTATTTCATAAGAAGTTAACCTACTTTAAGAGCTAGGATCAGGATTCCAATGAATTTATTATGATTAGAGAAATTCCCATTCAGGTACAATGTATCATTTTATAAAACGCCCTACTTAATTTGGCAAATCATATCAGACCCCATTTTTAGAGTCTAACTCGTAAGTCCAATGAGAGCACATCACTCTGTAGAGTTGTTTCGATCAAGTTAGAAAAGGACTATAAATTGTCCAACATCCACCCTGTGCAACATCACTACCTTGTAAAAATCATATCTCTCAATTCTAATTTCCAAAAATTACAAAATTTATATCATTGGAAAGTTAAGAGGATAAAACTACAACTTCCAAGAAGACAACTTTGTCTAAATCAGTCTAGATCAATACAGTTTTTCTTGTGAAGTTAGAACACAGATTTTACCCCTATGAATGCGTGAAATGCAATGCAAAAGCTTGGAAATTCATGAGCAAAACATAAATATATTTCATTAACTTCGAAAGAATGGAGTTTTAGAAAGCTTTAATGGGCATTTCAAGACACAAATGCATTGTTGGACTCATAATACAAAATATACACGAATGAGTAATACTTGAAATGTGACTAAAGCCTTGAGTTTTCATATTCTAACTTAAATACAAAAATATGCAGACTTGGAGTGGTGCCTTGACTCTTAATCACTCAATCTCTTACTCTTCACCTGGAGATGGGGAGGAAAGGGGGTGAGCTAAAAGCTCGTAGGAAACAAGTTTATAGCAGAGAAATAAGCAAAACCATTGAAAATATTCATGTCATAGTAAAATGCATTGAAACTATAGAACATGTATTTCTTAAAACAAATTATAAACAACATAAGAAAGCGTAATGGTTTAGGTAGTCCATATAAACATGATGGAGAATCCTTACAGCTAAACCATATACATAAGGGAGTTCTTACGAAGCTCCAATAAACATGAGGGAGTTCATAATGGAGCTCCATGCCACTAGTGGGTAGGTAGGAGAAGCCTTTAACATGGTCAACGTGTACGTGACATAACATGATGGACACCACAAACCTAAGCACAAACATGAATTTCATGACTTGTAAACATATTGCACAAAGGCACATTTTAGAAACATGATTTCCATAAGCATGATATATTTCAAATACAATTTCCATCGTCATTTCATGAATCATCATCAAGATTCATGTACAAACGTGTAGCAAATAGTTAAATCATTTAAGAAGCAATAAATGCAACACTTATAAAGCAATTGAAATCATTTAAATCTATTGATTAGGAAGCACTCATGGCTCATTGACTCAAACTATAATCATGTAACCCCCTAGATTTCTTGCTTAAAAATGCCCCTCCTCATGCTCCTCTTGCCTCTCTTGATTTCCTTTAACATTGGCAAAAATCCGATTCAATGGGAATACAAATTGGGAATCCAAATAGCATATTTACTAAAAATTGATTCTAGAATACTTGAACCCATGTATTTCCTAAGTTTCATGAATCAAAATTCCTTCCAAATTCCAAAGAATTAAAAATGGGCTTACCTTGAATCTTCACCAAACAAAGAGATTTTTAGCTCAAATGGAAGCTCTTCTCTTCCTCTTTCTTTTTCTCTTATTGAATAATCTCAAATTCACTCTTGAAAACTAAGAAAAGATGAAACATAAGCTTTGTCTTCTTCCTTTTCTCTAATGGCCAAACCTTCCTTCACCTTTTCTTTCTCTTTTACGTTTTTCACTTCTTCTCTCCCTTCATGTTACAGTTTCTTCATCTTATGAAGAAGATAACATTTTTCTCTTCCACTTATACCCTTAATAAGTGAAAAATGTCAACCTTACCCCTCATTTAATGCTTCATGGTTTTTAAGCTTAAGTGGCATGCCACAATTAGCCTATATATATTCTTACTGCTTTAATTTAGCTAACCAGTGTAATAAAATCCTACTAACACTGTAATAAATAATTAAACTCCATTAATTATTCTATCATGACCTTATAATTTATTTAAATTATGCTTAACAATTCTATTTATTCTAATGCAAAAATTCTAATTCCATGATTATTCTATAAAATATTATGCTTAACTTAAAGAAAAATTTCGAAGGCCAACAAATCGTGGGTGAAGAAGGCGGAATCCTCTCTTGGGAGAGGAGAATGCAGGTGTTAATATTGGCAACAAGAATAGAAATTTTAAAAAAGATGGTGCTAGAGAAGTCATTTGATGTTATGACATAACATATAAGACCTCTATATATTAAGACTCATATCAATAGACGACCAACTTCAAGATTTTAGTTTATAATAGGTTGATAATAAATATTATGTTGACTAAAATGATGATAGTTTTTGGAAAAGATAATGCATACTCAATCCCATTCGTAGTAAATATTGTTGCATTCAATGGGCGAAACTACTAGAGCATAAGGAATTCTCCTTAAAAATATTACAATAGGAGAAAAAATTTCATTAAATATTTTCTTTATTGTTGATTGCCATATTAGCTACAAAGTCTTAGTAGGGTAAGATTGGATCCACTCTAACTATTGCATTCCATCATCTCTTTATCAATTTTTACTTTTATGGAAAGGAGATAAAGTGGGAATCATTTGGGTTGATCCATAGCCATTCCATTCTAACATTTATGCGATGAAGGCATAAAGATCATGTAAAGCCAATACAAATTTAGAAGTCATCATGTTGTGAGAAAGACAAAGAAAAGATGAAAATAGAGTTAGAAAAAATAACTACCATCTTGCCTTCACTAAGGCCAATTAAGGTTGCCATTATAGCGAATCTGATGAGTGAATTCTTAGAAAAAGAAAGAGTGGTAGCTGCAGTCACGAAGATCAAATATCAAATGAAGCAAATCTTAGAGAATTCTACAGAAGTAAATAGATATGATAACATAAAATTGATTTTTAAAAGAAGAAGAAGAACCATAAAAAATCCACTCTAGAGAAGTTTGATGATTGTGGGAGCTAGAACCAAGAATCATTGGAATAAGTGAATATAGGTAATTAAACGAATTCAGCAGAGTCTTTATTAGCAAAAACTTGGATTCAATGATAAAGTTGGAACTAATGGAACTCTTGAAAGAATTCAAAGGTTGTTTCACTTGAGACTATACTGAAATGTTAGGGTTAAGCAGAAGACTAGTAGAACCTGGACTTCCAATAAAGCTATAATTCTACCCTCACTATCAACCCCTTAGGCAATGATTTAAAGAAGACGAGCTAAATATTAAAGAAGAAGTCAAATTCTGAATACAAAAGATCATAGAGAACTTTGAAGAGCTAAAAGGGTGAGAATGCCAAGCTAGTTTTTGAGGAGGAAGAATTCTCAATAGAGAATGAAGCTTATTTAGAATATATAGAATCAACTCCTACAAAGATTAATAACTTCAAAAGTCTAAAACCTCCTAAATACCGTATGTTTGGTTAGGGGGTTATTAATAGCTTAAAAATAATTCAGCCATTTTGGTCCAAAAGTGAAAAGGCCCAAATGCTAGAAGTCATTTGATGAGAAAATTCATGGATATTGGAAACAGTTGAGAATTCCAGGATTCAAGAAGTCTATAATTTAGAAGTTGAGAAAATGATGGAAGACAATTAATATAATCAACTCCTACAAAGATTAGTAACTTCAAAAGTCTAGAACCTCCTTAATATTGTATGTTTGGTTGGGGGGGATTGTTGACAGCTTAAAAATAATTCAACCAATTTGGTCTAAAAGTGAAAAAGCCCAAATATTCAAAGCCCAGAAAGTCATTTGGTGAGAGAATTCATGGATATTGGAAACAATTGAGAATTCTAGGATTCAGGAAGTCTAAAACGTAAAGGTTGAGAAAATGATGGAAGACAATTAATGAGAACGTGGCCAAGTGAGCTGAAAGTTAAGTAGTCATAAAAAAATTGCTTGAGTAAGAAGTCCAAAACATATAAGTTAAGTAGTTACAAAAAGTCCGAAATGTAGAAAATTAAGTAATTATGAGAAGACCAAATTGCGGATGTTAAGTAGTTGCTAGAAATCTAGAATGTGGAAGTTAAGGAAATAGTGATAGATAATTATTTAAAATGTAAGGAAGTGAATAGTTAATAATTCCGGATAACAAGCACCATATTCAATTACAAGACAACCTCAAGACAATCTTGAAAGGGATGAACAACTCTAAAAGCACTTTGTTATTATCTTCTCATTGCATATTCATTTTATTACCCCATATTCTCTTTATAATTTGCATTTTCTTTGTTACTTAATTCAAATCATTTCTTTTTTAACATATTTTAACTTTTTTGGTAGGTTAGAATTATATTTTTTAAGTCTTCTAAAGTCCATTTATATTATCAATAAACGGTTAGATATAAATTGTGAAAAAAATTCTTTCTTACACGCACGGTTATGAGTACCGTTCCGTACCGACCGGTACTTACCGTACTGGCTGAAAATTAGAACGGTATCTGTGTTTAAGGTACCGGTCCTAGGTACTAGTCGGTACCGGGCCTTATCAGTAGATACCAGCCGTTACCCACGATACCGGACGGTATCGGGCTGGTATCGCAATTCCTCAAAAGTTAAGGACAAAAATTTAAAAAAACCATAATCTACCCATACCCCCTACCCGAATCCAGATCTGGCCATCTCCTCTGCTTCTCTTCTCTCTCCGTCTCTCGCTCTCACCGTCACCGCTGCCTCTCATCTCAAGTCTCAGCCTTTTGATTTTTCTCTCTCACCGTTGCTCACTCGCTCCTCCGACACTGACTCATCCTCTCCTCTCGGCTCTCGCTGTTGTCGTCGTTCTCTCATCCACTCTCGACGGTTGGCGGCGCTCTCTGGTTGTCCTCGGCTGCTCCTCCACCATGCGATGTCTTCACTTCTGATTGTCGCCACCTCGCTCGCTCCACGCCTTCCTCTATCACTGGTTGCCCGCTCCAATCTTCACGCCTCCGCCTGTCGCCACTAGCCACCATCTCCGATGACCACTAACATTAAAACAGTGGTGGCCACATCTGACAGATCTCGACACCTATTGTGAAAATTTTTGATAATTATTGGGTGGATTTTTCTGATAATTTTTGTGATTTTGTGTTTGTGCTGTGACTTGTGAGTTGCGACTGAGATTGTGATGGTTTGAAGATGGTTTGAAGATGGTTTTGTAATTGAGATGGTTTGAAGTTGGTGACGGTGTGAATGTGATGAAGCTTGTGTTTAAGAATTGAATTGAGATCGATTTGGCGAATTATGGTAAATTATTTATGTTGGAGGAAAATGGTAAATTGTACAAAAAATGTGAAATTTGTGGTTGACTATTGGTTCGGTTGGAACTTGGATTATGGTTTTGCGTTTTGGTAATGAAAATTTGAAAACATAAAATTTGTGTTTGGTATTGGTTTGGTTGGATCATGGATGGGATTTGGTAATTAAAAATTTAAAATGGGTTTGGCTTTAGTAATGAGTTGGTATTTGGTAATGAAAATGAGTTTGGTATTGGTATTTGGTAAAGAAAATGGGTTTGGTAATGAAAATGGGTTGGTATTTGGTAATAAAAATGGGTTTGTATTTGGTAATGAGAATGAGTTTGGTATTGGTATTTGATAATGAAATTTGGTATTTAGTATTTGGTTCATTTGTTAATTGTTTGGTTCATGAAAATTCAAAGTCATATATTGCAATGTATTGTGGTTAATTGTAATGGTTTGTTGGTTGGTTTGCTTAATTGGTTCACATTAAAAACATAATTAAAATAAAAACAGAAAATTAAGAAGTCATTATTAAATTTTAGATTAAATTAATTTCTTATTGTTTAAATTAATATAA
>JANQAP020000172.1:2748506-2761478 GCA_026874005.2 Erythroxylum coriaceum
TCTCATGCAATTCATTCATATAACATCATAATTTATGCATTTAACTATCAATTAAGAGCATAAAAACACAATTCTTACCAATTAGCTTCTCACTTCTTCAATCCTTCAACACTTCACAAATTCTCTAGTTTCTCCCTATCACATACGACCCTTTCATCATCTTGATGGGGTGAGAGTATAAGGTTTAGGTTGGTATTTTAAAAGAACCAAGGAAGAGTAAGCAAGGTGTAGAAGAGAGTGGGAAAAGATGAGCAAAATCCAAAGAAGAACAAGGAGAAAGCAACTTCGGATGATGGAGAGCAATTCTCATTCAAAACACAATAAACACTTTAACAAGTTCAAGATAATAAGGAAGAGTCGTGAATGACTAAGTAAATGGTGACTATTAATTAATGAATACATTTGGTGGACAAGTAGGCAAGTGACATGTGTCACTTGCCACATGTCACACTCTCATTGATTTCCTAAATTTTCTTCCAATTCAATTCCAATTTTTCTCCAAAATTCCAATGGCTCAATTCAAAAAATTCTTAATTTCATGTGTCTAGGTTTCTAGTGCCATTGGACAGTCATTTTCTCTACCAGTAAACCCTTATTCTGCCGCTTGGTAGTTTTCTTAGTCCAAAATTGACTCCGAAAAATTCCCGAAAAATTTCTAAAATTCTCTAAAAATCAGAAAACCCCAATAACCCTCTCCAATACAAATTTTACACACATAAAGCATATTTTCCAAAATTCACATTTATTCACAATTATATCGGGAAATGTCATGAATGCATGTACAATCATTTACATATGCAAAAATTCACTATTCACTATTCATGTGCATATATGAATGCATGAACATAGCAAAACAATTTGAAACACTCCTAACCCGTTCTAATTTACTATTTTACCCTTCTTAGTGGTGAGGGGATGTTACACTTGATGTCTTTATGAGGAAAGCTCTCCATCAACAAGCACTGACTTTATATAGTTGTATATGCTTGATGAAGAGATGGGTAGTAAAACATTTTGGCTTATAAAAAATGTGATGAAAAAAAATGCCCTAAGGCTGGACATGTTTGAATAGGACACCTTCTTTTATAACATATTTAGAAGGTTGATAGTCTTTTTGCAATTGGCTTTAGAATAGTTTGTTATCTACCATCTTTTATAATTTGGGAAGTTTCTTTAATCCTTGTGGTTGACTTTTTGTATGACATATAAAAAATGTTACATCAAGGCTTGTGATTAGATTTGGGGTATGATAAGCAAATGGATGAGAATATAGGATTTTTATTGATATTAGCAATAGCCTCGTAGGACAATTACAAGGACTAAGCTACTAGCCAACAATGGCCTCTCAAGCTTTCAGCTGAGACAGTACAAAGAGAATTCAGATGCCCCCCTCTGTGCTACCCCTTTCCCATATATACTCTCCCCTCCACTCGATTAACTTCTCTCTCCTCTAACTAATTCTAATAAACTCATTACCTAACTGTTAGCTGACTCATCCCTTGGGTCACTCTGCACTGCCTTAGTATTTCTCCTGGAATATGTTAACATGGGTTTGTGGCCCATGTTCTATTCCTTCCTCCTATTTCTCCCAAAGTAAGTCAATATGGGTTTAGGACCCGTATTGTTATCAATTCTGCCTTCTGCGAAATCTGCCTTGTCCTCAAGGCAGAAAAAAGGATACTGCTGTTTCAATTGTGCAGCAACTGTCCAAGAAGCTTCTTCGATTAGTTTCCCTTTCCAAAGCACAAGCCATTCAACAATCTGCTTATGATTTTTTTGGACAGTACGTTCAGCTAGGATTGCTTCGAGAGTGGTAGGCTCAATTGAGTCGACGTCTAGACCTGAGGGAAGAGTTAGCTCGGGCACCTGATTTCCTGTCATCTTTTTCAGCTGAGATATGTGAAATACCGGATGAACTCGGGAAGTGACAGGAAGAGCCAATTTGTAGGCCACATTTCCAACTTTAGCTATCACTTGAAAGGGTCTATAAAATCGGGTTAAAAGTTTAGGACAGATCCACCGTGCGATTGAGGTTTGTCTGTGAGGTCTAAGCTTGATATAGACCCAATCTCCTACCTCTAACTGAACATCTCTGTGCTTAACATCAGCTGCAGACTTCATGACTTGTTGAGCCTTAACAAGATGGAATTTAAGCTGCCTTAAAGCCTTATCTCTATCAATCAACACACCATTTACAGCATCAACAAGAGATTCCCCAATGAGAAAGTGAGGAACTTTAGGAGGAGGTTGACCATACACTATCTCGAAAGGGGTTGAGGCGGTTGCGAAATGAAAAGAGGTGTTATACCAAAATTCGGCCCAAGAGAGCCAATTGTGCCACTGTTTTGGTTGTTCAGAAACAAAACATTGGAGATAAGTCTCAAGACACCTATTGACCATCTCGATTTGTCCATCCGTTTCCAGGTGATAAGAGGTACTCATTTGAAGAACCGTTCCTTGCAACCTCCAAAGCTCTTTCCAAAAATTACTAACAAACATTGGATCCCAGTCACTTACAATTGTCTTTAGGATGCCATGGAGTCTAACCACCTCCTTAACAAAACAATCAGCTACAACTTTGGCAGTAAAAGGGTGCTTAAGAGGGATAAAATGTGCATACTTTGATAATCTGTCCACTACTACCATAATGACCTCAAACCTTTGAATTTTTGGCAATCTCGTTATAAAATCCATCGAGATGTCTTCCTAAACTGAATTAGGAATAGGGAGAGGTTAAAGTAACCCCGCAGGGGCAAGAGTTTGATACTTATGTCTTTGGCATACTTCACACTCCTTCACAAATTGTAGAATCTGTTTTCGTATTCCAGCCCAATACAAACAACCAACTATCCATTTATAGGTCTTAGTAAACCCGGAGTGACCCCTTGTAGGAGTCGAATGGAATTCTTGCAAGAAATCTGGGATGAGGGAGGAGGTTTGAGATAAAACTAACATGTTTCCCTTGAACAGTAGTCCTCCCGATAAATGGAACTTTGTTTCAGATAGAGGATCAGCTTGGAGCATCTGCAAAATTTCTGTCAACCATGGATCTCTTTGATACTCTTCTTGTAACTTAGCATAATCGATCTAATTAGGTGATGAAACCAGATAATGAAATTCTGGTTCCACAGGTACACGTGATAAGGCATCTGCTGCCTTGTTTTCAAGTCCCGGCTTATAGAACACTTCAAATCGGAAGCCCATTAGCTTGGACAACCAATGGTGTTGATCTGGGGTATTTAACCGCTGTTGTAAGAGGTGCTTCAATGTCTTGTGATCTGTGTACACCTTGAAGAATCTCCCCAAAAGATAATGCCTCCAATGTTGTATGGCAAGCACTAAAGCTATAATCTCCTTATCATACACTAATTTGGACATGGCACTAGCAAATAGGGCCTTGCTAAAATAAGCAATAGGTTTATTTTCCTACAAAAGGACAGCCCCCAACCCAAAACCAGAAGCATCACACTCCACAATAAATTCCTTGGAGAAATCCGATAGAGTGAGAACTGGAAAAGAAGTTAGGCAATCCTTTAACTGATTAAAAGCTTCTTAAGCTTCGGAACCCCAAGAGAAATTGTCTTTCTTGGTGAGTTCGGTAAGGGGTCGAGCAATCTTCCCATAATCTTTGATAAACTTTTGATAATACCCGGTGAGACCAAGAAACCCTCTCACTCTGGTAACATTCTTAGGGATTGGCCAATCTTTTACACATTGGATCTTATAGGATCCATTACTACACTCTCAGCCGAAATAACATGTCCCAAATACTCAATGGTTTGCTGTCCGAATAAGCATTTCTTCTGATTTGCAAAGACTTGATGTTCCATTAATAGCTGTAAAGCTTGTTCCAAGTGTTTGAGGTGCTGCTACCAACTACTGCTATAGACCAAAATGTCATCAAAAAATACCAACACACTTTTCCTTAGAAATGGTCTAAAAACCGAATTCATAGTAGATTGAAAAGTAGATGGGGCATTCATAAGTCCAAAAGGCATAACTAAGTATTCATAGTGGCCTTCATGAGTCTGGAAGGCTATTTTATGAATATCTTCGGTCTTAATCCATATTTGGCGAAAACCGGACTTCAAATCAATCTTAGACAAATACTTAGAACCATGTAGTTCATCAATAAACTCTTTGATAGTGGTAATTGGAAATTTATCAGGAATGGTTACCTTGTTCAGGGCATGGTAATCTACACATATCCTTCATGAATGATCATTCTTTTTAACTAGAATTGCTGGACTGGAGAAGGGACTGGTGCTGTTTCTGATTGCACCTACTTCTAGCAATTCCCTGACCTGTTTTTCAATCTCATCCTTATAGTGGTAGGCATACCCATAAGGACGTACACTTACTAAATTAGTTCCATTAAATAGAGTAATGGCGTGATCATGACCCCGCAAAGGAGGGAGACCCTTCGGTTCTTGGAACACCAATCGATTTTCATGCAAAACTGAAGTTAATTCCTAAATTTAGTCTGGAGTTAAAGTGGTACTGGTTTCCAAAACAAGCACATTAATCTCTCCCCCTTGCTGCTCATTCTGAAACTCCATCGCAATGGAATGGAGTACCCCTTGCAAGGCAGAAATTTGTTGGGGCAGCTTACAGCCTTGCCCTCTTAAAGTGACTACTTCTTTCCTATGCTCAAAACCCCAACTCACTATTTTCTGCTTGAAATCTGCCCTCACCTCTCCTAAAGTCTCCAGCCATTCTACCCCCAAACCAAATCAATTCCCCCCAATTGAAGAATGTAAGCTTCAATTAGTAGCTCCACATTTCCTACTATCACCACAAGTCCCTTACACCAACCTTGTGAGAAACATTTTGTTCCATTACCCAATCTCACCCCATAAGATTCGATTGGAATCACATTCAAACCCAAGGTGGCTACTAAGTCTTGCAAAAGTAATTATGACTTGCTCCACTGTCTAGAAGGAGCAAAATTGGAACTCCAGCCAGCTTACCCTCAAATTTGTAGGTCTTAGAATGAACAATCTCCCCATACTCGACTACTTGACAGACCATTTCCTATGCTTCACCAGTCTCGGTCTCCTCGCTGTCTCCCACACCTAAAGGAAGCCCTCCTTCATCGTCCCCTTCCCAAATCAGTAATCTTAAGTGCTTTTCAGGGCAGACATAGGTAGAGCTATAGTGCTGCCCACATTTAAAACATAACCCCTTGGCTCTTTGGTCCATCATTTCCTGATAAAAGAGGTTGCGAGTCCCCTTCAGTCGTCCCTTGATAGCCCTCTCAATGTTGGGACCTCGTTCAGCTCCACCGATGGATTGCACTGGGGGTCAGATCACGTTGGGTCGCAGGCCACCCCAATGGCGACCACCCATGGTCAGGTTGGTGGACCCGAACCTCTGGACATCGACAGGTCTCCAACCCGTCGTTGGTTTGGTGGACACCTGTGGTGCTAGCTTATGCTCCACTGCTCGTGCTGTGGAGATCATCCTGTAGCGGGAAGAAGGATCCAAGGCCAAAACCTCCAGCCTTATATCTTCTTGTAAGCCTCTTAAGAAGAAATCCATATACTGGTCTACGAGAAAGGGAGGAATCTGGGCCATTAGCATCTCAAAATTTTCTACGTATTTGTCCACAGTGCCCTGCTGCGTCAACGTCTTCAACTGAGAAAATGGGTTCCCGATATAGTGATCTCCATACTGATTGAACAAGGCCCTTTTGAAAGCCTCCCAATCCAACTTTGGCTTCGACGCTAGCAGAACCTTAAACCAGTGCCACGTCATGCCTTCTATGCAAATTTGGGCCAGCTGAACTCGAAGTTCTGGTGGAGTGCCCTGGACGGTGAAGTACACTTCTGCATGAGAGACCCATCCTACTGGGTCGTCTCCTTGGAATGGAGGGAGCTCTACTCTTTTTTCTCAGAGCTGATACTCTTTCGATGCCATGGAGGTGACGCCGCTACCTTCCACTGCCATCTGTACCGACTTCCCACGATCGACACAGCTTGACCTTGCCTCCGGTGATCAGTGCACAGTTTGATGCTGGAACCCCTCTCGCATCTCTACTTGCATCGCTGCTAATGCTCGGGAGAGGTCGTCGACTCCTTTATGTAAGTTCCCCAGTTAGACCGTGTGGTCCATCAGCTTTGTCTCTACCGCTGTCATTCGAGCATCCATTGCTTCCCACTTTTGTGACGCCATTCTCATTTGCATACACTGAGCCTCTCAATGAAACCACCAATGATAAACGAATGGATGAGAATATAGGATTTTTATTGATATTAGCAATAGCCTCGTAGGACAATTACAAGGACTAAGCTACCAGCCAACAATAGCCCCTCAAGCTTTCAACTGAGATAGTATAAAGAGAATTCAGATGCCCCCCTCTGTGCTACCCCATTCCCATACATACTCTCCCCTCCACTCGATTAACTTCTCTCTCCTCTAACTAATTCTAACAAACTTATTGTCTAACCGTTAGCTGACTCATCCCTTGGGTCACTCTGCACTGCCTTAGTATTTCTCCTGGAATATGTTAACATGGATTTGTGGTCCATGTTCTGTTCCTTCCTCCTATTTCTCCTAGAGTAAGTTAATATTTAGGACTCGTATTGCTATCAGGGTAAGGAAGCTTGAAATTGTTTGAATATGTGGAAATTGATTTGTAAAAGATGTTACTATGTTTTTATGTCCTTTAAATAGTTCACTCTAAGCCACAGATTGCTTGTGCTTGTAAAAGTTCCTTAGAACACTTGATGGTATCTTTGTCATGACAAAATTTCCTCATATGATGAAGTTTGCAGACACTTCCTATGGTGAATTATTATGTAGTAGTGTATCTTACCCTTCCTTTTTTATTAGGAAAAGAACCATAAAGATTAAAATTATTGTATATACATGTTATAGATTTGTTCATGGATGTTCACCAATTAGTACCAAAAAAGGGTGTTCTTCAATCTGTGATATTGGACTAGACTTGTTTTTAAAGAGAAACAGTTGATTGAAATTAAGGTGTGCTTTTTGTTAATTTAATTATATGTGTTTACATAATATGGGTTTCATGTGTTAGGGAGATTGAGGAGTCAGAGATCAAGGCCTTGGAAAGACAACTAATGCAATCAATTGAGACTTGTGTCACAAAGAAAAAGAAAATTATTCTTTCACAAATGGAAATGGAGCGGATACAGGGATCAGATGAGGTCTCTTTATCTTGCTTTATCTTTTGTTATCTTCCTCTTCTTCTTACTAGTACTATTGATTTCATTAGCATTAGACTCCATGCTTCTCTTTTCTTTTTATGATACTTTCTTTTGCTTGTCAGTCATTGTTCCTCTCATCCTTTCCACCCAATAGGAATTGCCCTTTTGTTTAAAACCTCTTCTAGATTATTGAAAATTTATACATGTTAATGGATGCTTTTATTGTTAAAAGTGTACTTGGGTCTTTCTAAGCAAGATTGTTGTTGTTGGCCAAAAAATTATTATTCCCTGTCTCCATCTTTCCGTAAATGTTGGGCTATGTATACATCAAAGAGTGTTAGACTAAGAGATAAAGTGAGGAGCATCAAAACCTTAAATTTTTTAGTGTGAAAATCAGTTCAAATGAATATTCATCTTAAGGTTGAGACATATAGAGTACTTGAAAATGGGTGGAGATGCTATATAATATTCATCTCGTTTATGTAAGAGATATGTTACCTTCTAAATTGTTATTTTGCTTTCAACTTTTGGTGTCAACTCACCGGTAGGCATTGCGTCAAGAAAAAGATCAAGTGCTTTTTAATGCATATCTAGGATACTTTTAGTGCTAAACAACAACAAGATCTAGTAAAAATTCCACTGAGATGCAGAGTCTAGGGACTTTTAAAGCTAATGTCAATTAATTCATCTAAAGTTTTTTTCATACCCTATTAATCATTGATAGATGATAGACATAATAGGTTAGAGAGGGCTTATTTCTTACAACGAACTGAAGATGAATTATCTTTCTCTACACAGTATGAGATTGATATAAACATAAACATCTAACTTGGCATCTGTTAAAGCATTTTAGGGGTAAGAAGTTTTAGCTAGTTAAACCTTGTGAGTTAAAGAATTGCTGATTGACATTTTCTCTAGATGGATCGATAATAGGTATAATAGGTGAGGAAGCTGAATGACTGTTCGATAAATGATTGTTTATGTAACTGTTAATTTTGCTAAGTGAATTTGTGAGATGCTTGTTTGGTTTTGTGAATTTGGAGCTATAACTACAAATGTAATCTCTTATGTTATCTTGACATTTGTTTTTTCACTAGACCCAACATGCTTGCTACATAAATGAGTGCACTCGCTACCCCTTAACTTTGTACATATATTTGGTATCATATTCTCACATTTCACCCTTCAGTTAAATTATCATCATTTCTTATATTGGCAATTGTTATTGTTGAACCTTTTACAAGTGGCCTTCTTATCTATGGATGTTTATCTTATATGGTTATGTGTGCTGTAGAAATTAAAAGCAAGGTCATTCTTTAAATGGATTGTTGGCACTGTTGTGCGTTCTGTGTAAGATGACCAAAAGGAACAAGGTGACTATTGTTTATCTTTTTTAACTTCCATAGTTGTAAAACAATATTTTGGCCTTAAGAACTACATTAGAAATATATAAAATATGTAAAAGGCTCTAGTTTTAGAAAAGAACATTGTTTTTCACTACTCATATTTAGCTTTCACATCCTTGAGATTGGTAGTTTGCTACCTTTTTATTCGTGCTCTTTAGTTTTAGATGCTTCTATTATGATCTAGATTTAAATGAATAATATGGTTATCTTTCTCTAACTTAAAAATGCTAGGATGAGACCCATTAGGATTTCAATGTTTTATGGAAAGTTATTTCCAAATTTATCAAAACATTTTCTGCCTGTGTCCATTTCTTTATCCTTTAGCACATGTGTTTTTGCAAATTTATATGTGTAATGTTTGAAGTAGCCTTTTGTACATATACATAAGAATATGTGCAATGTTCAAAGTAGCCTTTTGTACTGTTGAATACTTTGTTAGATTAGGTGTCCATTATCAACAACTTCAATTTCACCAATCATTAACTGCTCTTTGATTCTATCTTTTATTTATTTTAGACAACCTATATGTTCTTTCATTTCAGATATTAAAAACATGGAAGCAAAGGTACAAGCTTTGGAAGAACTTTCGAAGCAACTTTTCTTGGAAATCTATGAGCTTCGCCAAGATAAGGTTTACTTGTAAGATTAAAATTTTGTTCAATACACCTTAGTTGTATTCTCTTTTCTTATTAGATTGCAGTATACCTTTTTTACATTAGATTGTAGTTTGGGATGAGAGTTAGGACTTATGCAGTATGCTATGGATTATCTTCAGATTGATCTAATTTTTGCGAAAACCTTTTTCAATTAAAAAAGAAGTCCACAGATGTTACTAAGAGGGGATGCCAAGTGACCTTAAGAGAATACAAAGAAAAACCTACTAAAGTATTTTGAATAAAATTTAATAAGGTAAGCTTGTGGAACCATATATTTCTATTTGACCAGAATTACATATGTGTTTTTACATTTGGTAATTTGTGTTTGAATATCCATAGATCCCTAAATTTTTCCTGCCTCTCTAAAAAGCCCATGAAATGGCTCACAAAAAGAGTGATTAATCCTTTATCGATAATGATGACCATGAAGAAAATTTCCATGTTTCTTAGTACAACATGGCAATCCCATTGAGAAGAGCGTATGACATTGTACAATTGTGAAGAGAAAATTCCCATGTTACTCAGTAGAACATAATTAATCCCATCGGATGAACTTACAGCATTGATGTATTGTAACTCATGCATGTTCAAATGCATACCTATTTCTGATGTTTCTTATTTAGCATACGCCTATAACTAAAATTGTGGAGAATAATTTTGGTACTACCTGAATCATTAAATCTGTTATACCAGGTTCCTATGTACCAAGTATCAAAGTAATCCTTAATAAAGGTTATTAGTAATAGGTTTTGTGTGACATGAGCACCTGGCTCATCTTTCCCATAAAGTGGTTTGCTTATGGGAAACATACTACTTTGCTCCATGTCTGTAATTTGAAATGAGGTAACATTAATTTATTGTGACTTGGGTGTGGTGCATTATTTGCTACAAAATGAATTATTTACATGTTTTGAATATTTATTGAGTTGCAAATTCTCAACATTTTCCATGCATGAAATTACTAAACAAATAGTTACAATAAAATTTGATACTTCATTGTTGATTGTTAAGGTTGATACATGTCATAGTAGTTAGCTAGTGTGATTGGCAGTAACTGCTTCAATTTTACAATTTATGCATTTATTTTAAGTGTAAAGTCATAGCTCCTTTCTCCAATTCTCTGCCTGATCTTTCTTACTTTGTAGGAGGTAGCAGCTTTTTCTAGAACTTGGAAGGGTCACATGCAGAATTTGCTTGGCTATGCTTGTTCCATATATTGTGTGTATAAAATGATTAAGGTACAGTTGTAACATTCTTGACCAATATGTGGATTTTCTTCCATTATAGTGTATTAAGATAGTGAAAGGCATTATTCGAATATAAATGAAAAACTAGTTTCGATTGGGCATTGCAATACTTGAGGATTTCATGTGAATGATTTAAGTACTTGAAAGATAGAGAAATGATCGAACTAGCTTGAAGGCTTTTCTTTTTTTTGAAAAGATATATACTAAAATAGAAACAAAAAGATTGAATGAAGACCTATCTTATAAGCATGATGGAATGTAGGCCACCTTCTTTATTAGTTAAAAAATGTTTTTTGGTTTTAATTATCTTTTCAATACTCTTTTATCAAGTCATTTGAGATTTCTCGTTTCTGTGAAAGCTTTTGTGTTCGTAAGTACATGCACAAGTGTTGTACCATATTTTAAGTTTATCACTATTAGAGATTATGATTTGATTAAAGGGATTTTTAGGGATTATAATTGTAATTTATCTTATATGAATAAGATAATCTATTATACAAAGGGAGTGGGAGCTGTTATTTCTACAAGTTGTCACAATCTCTCTTCTTAATTTCTCATTCATATCATGGTATTAGAGCATGTTCACTAATCCTGCCTCTAATTTTTCCTTTGTTCTCTCATAACCGGTAACCCACACCCAAAGGTTTCTAAAAAATGTTAAGACTAACCTTAACAATCTAACTCCATAATTACCTTAAGCTGCCATTGATAACCAAGTCAAAGGAAGAGGCAATGTCAGTAAGTGCCTCACGCGCCCCCAATTGCTGTTGACAGCCATTGGTCAACCGGTGTGTGTAGGGCACGTGCCACCTTCCAATGACGTTCTATTTAACTTGTTGCCATGGATTGAGTCGCACCAACTCCAGGAGCCTATTATGATTTGACTAAGAGGATATTTGGGGATTATGATTATGATTTGATTGAGAGGATTTTTAGGGATAATAATTTTAATTTACCTCATATGGATAAAATAATCTAGTATATAAAGGGAGTGGGAACTACTGATTTCTACAAGCTCTCACAATCCCTCTTCTCAATTTTTGATTCATATCAATTACTAATAGAGATGGTTTAATAGTCAAAAGAGGACATTGGTTCAACCAAAACATTGTTCCTTTTCTAGTATTTTGTAACTACAGAAATGCCAATTCACCAAATTTAGGATTGACTTCTTGCTCTTTAGTATACTGAAGTTATGGTATGGGCACAATTTTCATCTGATACTTCTTAGTACCTAATATAGAGTTATAATTTTCTTCTTTTTTCTTTTTTTATTAGAAAAGAATATTACTAACAAGTATAAGGGGTGATAAGGATTAAGCATCCCCTAGCAATTATTTGTTTGTTGATCAATTTGAGAATTGTCAAGTCACTCTTATGTTGACATTTTACCCAACACAACTAGTTATCTTCATGGCATTACTATTGTGAAAGTTTAGGTTTAGCTAAGTATACAATGTGGAAGAAAGTGATTACAATAATTTTTTGTAATTTTATTAACGGCAAGTTTGTTCCTTCCCATCAATGTGAAAGTTTCCTGCACAATTCATAGAAACTCCTAGCTTTTGGTTTTGCTTCATATTTTGGTTCTCAGGATTTCTATCAATTCTATATGTGGGGTTCTTCTATATTTTTTTGTCCTTGAACAAGTAAAATATTATTGAAAGTGGTGCAACACATTTATATATTATGAGATAAGAGCCTTTTCTAGTTGCTATCATTTTGGTTATTTTCTTCTTAATTTTGGGTTCTATATGTGAATCGTCAGATTATTAATTACCCTAATTTGCCTGATGCAGTCTCTACAAAGTGTTATTTTCAAAGAGGTACCGACTTTGTTTCTTGCTGTTTACTTTTCAAATGTTCAACTTTGTGAGAGATTATGCACTTACATTAGTTTTCTTACTCAACTAACAATCTGATCTTTTGCAGGCTGGCTCAGTTGATCCTGTGACAATGACTATTAGCATATTCTTATAGTTTTTTGATATAGGAATCGATGCTGCATTACTGTCACAGGTCAGTTGCAATTACTTGTTGAGTGGTTATTAAACATTAATTTATGCTTATCCATATTTCAAACTCTGCTTTCATTCCTAGCTCTAACATTTCAGCACGTCTTATTCCTATCTACTTTGTATGTTTTAAACTATTAAATTTTGTGAAGATTGAATATCTTGTAAATCTCTAGATTTCCAGATGATTTTTATATTTGGATTCCTGGTAAAGTTAGTTTAGACTTCTTATCAAGAGGAAAAAGAACATAAGTAAGAAATTGATAGTGCTGAAAATTGGATGTGAAAATAGGCAACCCCATCTTTCTTTGATATGGCCTTGTGGTATATATATCCAGGGGACACTGATTTGTTCTTACGGATATTGAAGACAATTCTTTTTTGTTCTGAAGATAAGTTGTTAATTGTTTCCATATAATTTCTCATGTATGAAGCAATATGAATCAATCTAAATCATTGCTGGTCCAAAAAGTTTC
>JANQAP020000172.1:2767559-2794259 GCA_026874005.2 Erythroxylum coriaceum
TCCCATATCGGGGAGGCATGGTTCTAGAACAGGCCTTATAAGGCCTTGGACTCTCCCTCCCTTCAAGCTAGCTTTTGAGGTGTGGTTCTCCCAGGGTGACTTATACTCGTAACAGACTACAACTTAACCGTCTGTTACATTATTTGAAGATGAGTATTCTAAGTTTTTGCAGTACTAGTTAGCTCAGCAGACATCGTCTTCCTCTATAGCATCTGTGGCTCATCAAGGTAACGAAACCGCCTATTATTCAGCTATCCCTACAAAACAGTCATGGGTAATAAATTTTGGTGCCACTTATCACATTTAAGGTAAAATAACCAACTTTAACCATATCGTTCCTTTGCCTGCCTCTCATAATGATAAACTTACTATTGTTGATGGACCTAATGCAACCATTAAAGGTGTCAGACCCTCGCATCCTTGTTCTTCTTTCACATTACCCTCTACATTATCTGTACGAAACTTTCGTTTCAATCTTATATCTGTGAGCAAATTGACTAAACAACTAAATTGTTTTGTATGCTTCTACCCTAATAATGTCATTATTCAAGATCTGAAGACCAAGATGACGATTGAAGAAGGGCGTGAATCGAATGGAACGTACTATTTTCACAAGTTGCAATCATCCATCGCATGCCCAGTGTCAATCTCTCTTATTGATATCCATAGTCGATTGGGTCATCCATCATTGGAAAATATCAAGAAAGTAGTGCCAGGGTTAGATTATAATTCCAACTTAAATTGTGAGTCGTGTCAATTAGCAAAACATCAACGTACTTCGTTTGTTCCTCGAGTCAATAATTTATGTTAATCCATACAGATATTTGGGGTCTGAGTCCTGTCAGGTCCAATTTAGGATTTTATTATTTTGCAATTTTGTTCATGATTTCTCCCAAATAACTTGGTTATATCTAATGCGAGATTGTTCAAAGTTATTCTCTATATTTTGCTCTTTCTATACTAAAATTCAAAATCAGTTTAATACCTGAATTAATATTCTTCATAGTGATAATGCTAAAGAATATTTCTCTAGCTCATTCTCCAATTACTTGAAACAACAAGTTATTCAACATCAATCTTCCTGCCCATACACTCCTCAACAAAATGGGATAGCTAAGTGAAAAATCCAACATATTGTTGAAACAACTCGTACCATGTTAATCCACATGAATGTACCCAAAAGTTTCTGGGAAGAAGTTGTACTCATTGTATGTTTTCTTATCAATCGAATGCCATCTTCTCTATTAACAGGTAAAACTCCATTCTCAATTCTCTTTCCCTATCAAGATCTTTTTTCCATTAATCCTCGAGTATTCGGATGTGTTTGTTTTGCTCATCAGCTTCAGCCTAACACGGATAAATTAGATCCAAAAGCTATAGTGCATTTTTCTCGAGTACTCTCGTTCACAAAAAAGGGTATAAATGTTTCAACCCCTCGTTGAATCATTTTTTTTTGGTCTATTGATGTTACATTCTTTGAAGACACACCGTACATTTCTAATGCCCAGTCTATCTCTACTAACACTGATGAGTGTCGACCAATTCCTTTTGTTCCTTCCCAAACAACTCCCAATTATGTTGCTCCTGATACTAATCCTACTCCTTTGGAACGTTTATCTCGTCTTGAATAGCAAGTTTATAATCAACGCACTCATCATGAAGTACGACTAGACGATTCACGGTCGTCACCATTGTCTTCTTAGTCTTCAACTCCATCATATGATGATCCTAATTGGCCCATTGCTCTTCGTAAAGGAAGGTCTTGTACATCTCATCCTATTTCAAACTTTGTTTCTTATAACTCATTATCACCGTCATATGCTACTTTTGTACCCACTTTTTCTTCTATACCTGTACCTACGTCTATTTCAAAGGCTTTGGATCATCCTGGATGGAAACATGACATGGAAGAAGAGAAGTTGGCTTTGCAAGGTAATAATACATAGGACTTAGCTCCTCTTCCACATGGGCAGACAACAGTGGGTTGTTGTTGAGTGTTCAATGTTAAGGTCAATCCTGACAGTACAGTTAATCATTTAAAAACTCATTTGCTAGCTAAGGGTTATACACAGGTGTATGGTATGGATTATACTGAAACCTTTTCTCCTGAAGCCAAATTGACATCCGTTCAAGTTTTCATTGCATTGGCAGCCACCCATGATTGGCCTCTTCATCAACTCGACGTAAAAAATGCTTTCCTTCATGGTGATCTTAAGGAGACTATTTTTATGGAGCAACCACCAGGGTTTGTTGCTCAGGGGGAGATTAATCTAGTGTGTCGCCTTAACAAATCTTTGTATGGTCTAAAACAGTCACCGAAAGCTTGGTTTGGGCACATTAGTATAGTGGTTATGGAGTTTGGTCTGCATCGAGCAAGGTCGAAGATGGGGATTTGTCTATCTTAAAGAAAGTACGCTCTTGATCTTCTAGAGGAAACAGGTCGGTTGGGAACAAAGCCAGTTGATAGCCCCATGGAACCCAATGTAAAACTTAATGTTGATAAAGGAGGGCAGCTGGAAGATCCATGTAAGTATCGAAGACTTGATGGTAAACTAAATTATTTAACTGTTACTCATCCAAATATTTCATTTGCTACAAATGTAGTGAGTCAGTTTATGGGATCTTCGCGAACTAGTCGTTGGGATGCAGTTGTTAGAATTCTGAGATATTTGAGAGGCTATCTAGGGCAAGGTCTTCTTTACCAGAATCATGGACACATTCAAATTCAAGGGTATACAGATGCAGATTGGGCAGGCTCTTATGACCGACGGTCTACTTCAGGCTACTATGTATTTTTTGGTGGAAACATGGTGTCATGGAAAAGTAAAAAGCTATCAGTTGTTGCACATTCTAGTGCTGAGTCTGAGTACAGGGCTATGGCTTATACTACATATGAATTGATTTTGTTAAAGCATCTTCTCGGGGAACTTGGTTTCGAGCACTCCACTCCAAGGAAGTTGACGTGTGATAATCAAGCAGTCATTCATATTGCCTCGAATCCAGTCTTTCATGAGAGAACCAAACATATTGAAGTGGACTGTTACTTTGTTCATGAAAAGCTTCAAGAAGGATTGATTGAGACACCATATGTCAAAGTCAGAAGATTAACTTGCTGACTTACTAAAGAATTAGGGGGTCTTAGTTGAAACCTATATGTAACAAGCTCGGAGCTTATGATATGTATGCTCCAGCTTGACGGGGAGTGTTAGGAAATATCAATATTAGATCTTAGGAAATATCTATATTAGGGAGAGTATGATCTCCCTCTTTATTGTGTGATTTCCTCTTTATTCCTAAGATCTTTTCCTCATGCAATTACCTCTATATAAAGGATACAAGGGCCTTGGGTTTGTATCAAACCCTCAGTTAAATATTCTCTAAATTTTTACATATTATAACAATAAAAACATTCTACATTCAGTTTCCAACATGGTATCAGAATCAATCTTGGCTATTTAATTTTTTTCCATCTTAGTTCCTACATAGTGAGCAAAATTATCTCTTCTTTTTCTTCCATTCAAGTTCAACCAAGTGAGCAAAACTTTCGAATTTTTTGGTCACCCATCTCAGGTGACCATTTGTTCTCACCACCAACACCACAAGGAGCAACAACCACCAACTAGCCTCTCTCAAAAGATCGATCACTAGACACCCTGCATGTGCAACTTACGTGCAGCTCAAAAATATTGAGTACTCTCTTAAGTGCTAACACTTTCCCTCTAGCCAGCTTCCTAATGTCGCCTCCCCTCTGCCACTTCTATGTTCATGGTTTCACTCTTTCCCTACTTCTCTGTGGTGCCTTAGGCATCAACGTAATAGTTGTTGCTATTGGCATTCATGATGGTGTAGTTAGTTTGTTAAGGCTGTTTCACCCAAGTTTGTCTTTCTTTCACTGTTCACTGCAATCCTTTTTCTACAATTTGTTTGGTTGACAAGCACCAAAAGTTGACTACTTTAAGTATCCAACTTAGTCTCAATTTCTAGTTCACCTAAAGGACCATGTCTCGTTGAATTTCTATTCGCATTTGAAATTCTGTGTTTTTCTTTTATTTGACTATTTTATTCCCATCGTTGATGACCAAAAGAACTTGGATGTGACAGATGTTAATTCTTATAATGTCTAAAATCATAAATTGTAAGCAGATTGATCTCAATCATCTAGATTGGTATAAGATAGTTCAGATTTACCAAAGAAGTATTTCTAAAGACCATCAACACACTGATGATCCACCATCAGACTATAATTGCAAGGAATGGCTACGAGATCATGCCCAAGTAATTTTACAAAATTGAAATCCGATCGAAAATGACATCTTCAGTTTGATTAATCACTAAGTATGTCAAAGAATTTGAGAGATTATTTAGAACCTTTATATTTAGGAAACGGAACATTTCACGTATTTATGAAATGTACAAGGGATTTTATAGAGTTGACCAATAAGGCAAGTCTTTTCAAGCATATTTCATGAATTTCAAAAAGATCAAAGAATAATTAAATGTCTCATTACCTTTCACTCCTAATGTCAAAGTTCAACAAGCTAAATAGAAGCCAATGGCAGTAACGAATTTTTTGATTGACCTTAACTTTCAGTTTAAGATTTCTAAGTCTCGAATCCACTCTAGTGTTGAGATTTCTTTCCTGCACGAGGTCTTTAATTGGATACTTTGAACAAATATCAGTGCGTTTGTCACTCCTAAAATTTAGACTTCTAGCACTCTTATAAGTCAGAATAATGGATTGGCATTGGAAAGTCAAATCATAAGAATAATAATAGAAGAAAGACAGACAGTTGGGAAGATAAGAATTAGAATACAGGAGGAATTGTTTGTCAATCATGTCATGAGTTGGGCCATACTAAAGGCACATGTTGAAAGCTGCAAAACAAACCATAGAAGTCCCATTCAACTCACATTACAGCTACTACTGCCACATCTAGCCCATTTGACAAAAAGATAGCTACAATTTTTGCTAATGAATTTGCTAAATTCACTCAATATTAAGAAGCATCAAAAAATTCCTCTCAGCCTACCACAGCTACTGTCGATTCACGTAACAAGCCCACGTTTCTGTCTTCTTCCTTACAATGGGTTATCGAGTTCATATCATATGACAAATAATTTTAGTCATTTCTCTAGTTTTCGAAAACACATATCTCCATGCCATGTTACCTTAGTTGATGGGTATACTTTCTCTGATCTTGGTTTTAGCACTACCAATCCTTTTACATTGCTTTCCCTATCATCTATCTTGAGTTTACCAGGATTTTCCTTTAATTTATTATGAGTAAACTCACTCATGCCCTAAATTGTTGTATCTTATCTTTCCTGATTATTGTCTTTTTCATAACTTATGACGAAGAAGATTATTGGAAAAGGATGTGAATCCAAAGGTCTCTACATTCTAAATACCTAGAAAGGAAGACCAATTACTTGTTCAAGTGACTTAACTCCTTTTAAAGCTCATTGTTGATTAAGATACCCCTCATTATCTTTATTGAAAAAATTATGTTCTTATTTCATAATTTATTTTGCTTAGATTACAAGTTATGTCAATTTGCCAAACATCATTACAATTCCTCATATTACCGAACGAGCTAGTTTCCATTTGAATTAGTTCATTCTGATGTTTCTTATCTATGTTCTATTGTGTCCAAAACTAGATTTTGACATTTGGGTACCTTTGTTGATGACTTCTCTTATATGCTCGACTTTGTTTAATAAAGAATCATTTTGAAATATTTTCATTTTACTGCATTTCGTACTTAAATAAAAACATATTTTAATGCCTCCGTCCATACTTTAAAAAACTGATAACGTCAAAGAATACAACTACATGATTGATAATGGCATCCTTATTATAATGACACATCATCTCAAAACAATATGGTTGAAAGAAAAATCGACATATCCTTGAAATAGCCACAGTAGTCCTATTCCAGATGCACATTTCTCAATAATTTTAGGTCAACATGTGCTCCATACCCTGTACTTTTATTAACCACATGCCTTCATCTATTCTTTGAGGTAAGATTCCTTATAGTATCCTTTTTTCTCCTAAATCCTTGTTCCCTTGGTAGCATTTGTTTTGTTCATGATGTTCACCCTCACGTCACCAAGTTAGATCTAAAATTTTTAAAATGTGTTCTCCTGTGATAGCGTATCATGTTTTAGTTGATCTGACCTTTTTGGAACACATTCCTTTCCTTCATACTTCTTCAATTTTTTAGCAAGAAGATGATTTGTTAGTTTATAAGATCACATATTAAACCACTTATGTTCCTTTTATACTTGATACCCATAACATATTAGACCACTTATGTTCCTTTTATACTTGATACCCATAACATATTAGACCACTTATGTTCCTTTTACATACACAACCACCACCACCACCACCACCTATTCACATATCAAACCACTAATGTTCCTTCTACATTTGATACCCATACACAACTTGATACCCATACACAAGCACCACCACCACCTATTCACCTAGTCTATTATGTAAGACAAGATTATCCAACTAAA
Organism: Erythroxylum coriaceum; assembly: GCA_026874005.2. Lineage (NCBI taxonomy): Eukaryota > Viridiplantae > Streptophyta > Magnoliopsida > Malpighiales > Erythroxylaceae > Erythroxylum > Erythroxylum coriaceum. Next base: position 2,774,088 of record JANQAP020000172.1, read on the forward strand.
AGTTTGGTACCTATCTCTTCTCCATCATCAGATCCAACTACCACTAATCTTGATCTCTCAATTGCTCTTCACAAAGGTAAACATCAGTGCACCTATCCTATTTCCTATTTTGTTTCTTATGATCACTTGTCTTCTCTCAAAATTTGAATAGGATTGTGTTATGAATTGTTTACAACAGACTCAGCGTATTTAAATTGTACCTATAAATAGAAACTGATTTTAAAATCATAATTTATAGGATATTCTAATACAATGTCTAATCAGATAATTTATACAATACTCTCTTATCCCACGATTTATGGAATATTCTAATATAATAGAATACTTAATCAAATACACTCAATCAATCAATATACATGAGTTTTGCCACTCCCCCTCAAGTTGGTGAATAAGTATACTCCATTCCAACTTGGATACAAAGTCTGAAAAATTGAGTAGTTTAAACCTTTGGTGAGAATGTCAATAACTCACTATGAGTAGACACAGAACGTATACAAATTAATCCACTCTCTAACTTTTCCTTGATAAAGTGACCATTGATTCCAATGTCCTTCATTCGATCATGTTGAATTGGATCATGAGCTATGCCAATTGCAAATTTTTTGTTGCAATATAGTCTCATACGGTCATCCTACTTAATCACAAATCTTCAACAACTTCACACACACCTTGAGCCACTCCCGAACCTTAGCCTATGCACTTGACCATGCAACAACACCTTGTTTTATGCTTCTCCAAGTCACAAGGTTCCCACTAAGAAAAGTGTAATATCCTAAAATTGATCTTCTACTTAACAATAGATCTAGCGTAATTAGCACAATCTAACACTAACATATGTGTTAGGTGGAGATACTTAATTAGACTTCTATCATCGATGGCTTGAAGCAATCTTTGTTGCAAGTGCTTTCCTTTCTCTACTCTTGTTTTCTGCCTACTATACATCATGCCAAACTGATAAAACACCCAATTGATTGATGTATTCATTACATAAAAAGCATAAATGTGCAGGAGATCACTACTTCTAAACTAAACAAGGTATTTGCTTATGAATTGTCTTGTATATACTTTTTAATATCATTACCCCGTTTAAAGGTGTCTACGAAAAACAGATAGATCGATACTCCAATTTGTATTCAATTTGTAATAACTGATAGCAATGTGTTTGATTTCAATATTATAATTCAACACTAAACTAAATGTTCCATATTTGTCATCTAGAATATTGTTAAATTTGTAACTACTTTTATTTTAGCAATCATTTATATCTAAGGAGGTCCATCTCTTAACAAAAATATGAAGGCATTCGGTTATGAATCCTTTCTCATATATAGAACACTCCATCTCTTTGTTATTTTGGATGTGGGATGTGTTAACCATTTTAACACTCCCTCCTCATATCAGACATTTTGAGTCCTTATTTTTTATGCCACATCCGCATCATTATGCAAACTGGGTATCTTAGTTGACAAAGTATTTTAGTTCAACCTCGAACATATCTTACTTTCCATTTGTGAGTACAATTTACTATAGCATCTTGTTCTATCAAACCTTCACTGTCTTATACCAAACTTCCTTTTAGATAAATGATTTTGTTACTCGAATATCAGCTTCTTAACCAGCCTTGATATCATGTTATATTTGATAATTATTTTTTATTTTAAGAAGAGTGTTTTATATACAAGGAGGTCCATATCTTAACCCTTTCTCATATATAGACCACTTCATTTCTTTGCTTAATTCCAATGTGGAATTTGTTTATTACTTTAGGGGCAACATGTGGGTTACAGTCAAAATGTATGCTAGGGTTTGTTGATGGTACAATCAAGGTATCAAGGTTCAAATGGGTGTTTATAAGATGGATCATTTGGAAGGTATAAAGCTAGATTTGTCGCTTAAGGATTAACTTAGACTCATGGCATTGATTATCTAAAGATCTTTACACTTGTGGCAAAGTTAAGCACATTAAGAGTCCTCTTGACAATTGCAGTAAACTTTGATTGACCTCTTATAGCTAGATGTGAAAAGTTAAACAACTAGAAGCAAAAATTACCTTCCTTAATAGAAATTCAGAGGGTGCACCCCTACCCTTTAATGGAAAATTTAGTTTGATGGTGTGTGAACTCAAGAAATCTTTGCATGGGCTAAAGCAATCACTAAGGGCTTCTTCTTTTAAGAGATTTAGTCAATTTGTTAAAAGTTAACATTATACTCAAGGACAAGCTAAACATACCATGTAAGATGATGAATAGGAAGATGGTTGTGTTAATTGTATATGTTGATGACATGTTGGGGATAACTTGCTTAAGATAAACCGATTGATTAAATCTCTTTCCATTAGAGTTTAAGATCAAGGATCTAGGGTTTTAAGATTCTTTCTAGGAATGGACGTTACTCGATCCAAGAAAATATGTTCTCGACATTGAGTGCTCGTTGACATGCACACCTTCCAATTGAACCAAATTAAAAGTAAAGTGAAGGTAAAAAAGGCAACCCAATGGATATATCCCCATATCGAAAGGCTGGTAGGGAAGCTAAATTACTTATCGCATACATGGTCAATTATCAAAGTAGTTGTAAGAATGCTAAGTGAATTCTTGCACTAACCATATGAGAAACATCTTGATGTAGTATAACAAAAAGTAGGGAAAGGTCAATTCTTTCAAAAAGCCACACAGCAAAACATTGAGGCTTATAATAATGCAAAATGAGTAGGTTCAATTGTAGATATGAGATCTACATCAAGGTACATCTACTTAGGGTAGTATAGTTGTTACATGCTTGCAAAGAAAGAGACGAAGAAGATAGTCTCTGCAGTCAAAAGTAGAACATACAAGAACTTGTATCAACGATTACAAATTAAGGATGGAGAAAAGGATATTTTAAGTTGGCAAGAGCAAGGGAGTGAAACACGTGGGACTTTGATTAAGTTGATTCTATAAAGGATCAAGCAAGACAAGTTCCGTGGACAAAAATGATATCAAAAGAATATGGCAAAGCCACTTCTATTGGTTTGGCTCTTTAATGAAGACAGATATAACAATATCTCCTTAGGTGATCTTAACACTTCTGAGCAATACCATTTCACTTTTTATTGGTGTACTATGAGAGAAGAAATTAGAGTAGTTTTAAGGAAGATGAAAAGTGAAGGGGTGGTAGGACCTAATTAGATATCCATAGAGGGATGAAAGAGTCTAGAAGAAGAGTCTTACTTGGTTAGCCAACCTTTTTAATGTAACTCTCAAGTCTGCCAAAGATCTGAATTAGCACATTAATCCCTGTCTACAAGAATAAAGGGGACATTCAAAATTGTAAGAACTACAAAAACATCAAACTACTCGGTCACACCATGAAGTTAAGGGAGATGGTGCTTGAGAAGAGAGTAAGAAAGGGTATACCTATCTCGGAGAATCAATTTGGTTTAATGCTAAAGAAGTCCACGACAAAAGTCAATCATTTCCTTAGACGATTAATGAAATATTATAGGAACAGAGAAAGGGACCTGCACATGATAATCATTGATTTAGAGAAAGTGTATGACAAGGTCCTAAGGAAGTCACATAGAGGTGTTTAAAAGCTAAGGGAGTTCATGTTGCCTATGTACGGATTATTAGAGATATATATGAAAGTACCAAGATTAGAGTAAAGTTGACAGGAAAAGATATAGAATATTTTTCTATCGATATTGGGTTACACTAAAGATCTTAATTGAGCTCCTTCCTGTTTATAGTAGTTATGGATGAGTTTACCAAGAATATCTAAAGAGATGCGCCTAGGTGTATGTTTTTTGCTAGTTACATTATTTTTAATGGATGAAACAAAAGAGGATATCGATGACAAGCTAGAACTTTGGAGGGACACGCTAGAGTCAGAGTTTTAAAGTGAATAAAACTAAGATTGAGTACTTAAAATGTAACTTTTTTTGTCGCAAGGTTGCATCTAATGTAGATGTCAAGATTGGTATTGAAATTATACCACAAAAGTATTGTTTTAAGTACCTTGGATGCAGTGACAAGATAAATAATGACATATTTCACCATATCAAATTAGGGTGGCTAAAATGAAAGAGCACCTCAAAAGTTTTATGTGACAAAAAGATATCACTCAAGCTAAAAGGTAAATTTTACTATTTAACAATTAGGTTAGCTATGCTTTATGAGGTTACCCCTCAAACAAGTGCGTAGTCATAAGTTAATGATAGAAGAGAAGAGGAAACTCTATAGGATGTCCAACCTTACAAGATGAGATAAAGTTAGAAATGAAGTGGTAAGAGACAAGTTGACGGTGGCTAACATTGACAATAAAATGAAAGAAACAAGACTTGGGTGGTTCGGACTTGTCAAGAGGAGACATCTTGACACCTCAGTGAGAAGATGTGAGAAAATTGTACTTAGGGACTGAAAAAAAAAGAAGAAGAAACCCCAAAAAGAATTGAGGAAAAGTGATTAGGAATTATATGCCCCACCAAAGCTTATCAAAGACTTGGCTCTCAATAGAAAAAATTGGCAAAGTAAAATACAAGCAGGACTCTACATAGAGAGGTTTTTTTCGAATTATTTGTTTATTTTATTTGCTTTTTTTCTTATTTGTTTACTTATTTACTTATTTTTACGTTTTTTTATTTTATTATTTTTATTTTTATTTACGCAGTTTTTTTATGTATTGTCTATTGTTTTCTTTCAACCGTTTTCAAAAACTTTTTTCTCACTGATATATCAAAAACAGCCTCTCTACTAGTTAAAAGTAAAGCTCTGTACTTCTGTACCTTCTCAAACCCTGCATATCAATAAAATTCCTACTGGGACATTGTTTTTTTTTAAGTCCAACAAAAAATCTTCTATTGACTACTGTATCTTTGTTAGAGGAAATATGGTCTCATTAAAAAGCAAAAAGCAAAATATTGTGTCTAGCGCTAAGACAAAATCTTAATATGGAGCTATAGCAAGATCAACATGTGAGGCAATGTGGATATATCAACTATTACCTAAAATTGGCCATAAAGTCTTAATACCAAGAAAGTTATAGCGTGAAAACCAAGTTGCTCTGCATATTGCTTCTAATTTTATGTTTCATATACAAACTAAATATATTGAAATTGACTATCACTTCTTTCATAAAAAAATACAACAAAACTCCATCTCTACAAAGTATGTGAAAGTTGGACAACTTGGAAATATTTTCACAAAAGCTCTAAGTGGAGTTTGGCTTAGTTACATTTGTTATAAACTAGACATGATTAATATTTATGCTCCAGCTTAAAGAGGAGTGTTGCAAATTGTATATCTACAGTTGTTACAGATTGCATATCTAAAGCTATTGATTGTATAGGTTACAACATTACAGGATCCTATTTGGTTTCTTACCTAATTAGGCATTGAATAGTTAGTGTATATATACATATGTACCTCCATTCACTGTATAATATAAAAACAATAGAAACATTCTATGGTCAGTTAGGTTATGTATTTAAGATTTAAACAAGTACTTCAATGATTTTAATGGACTCCATAACAATTTCCTATTTGCAATATTCTTATTAGTAAGGGATATATAAGCTAGTGAAGCATGTTGCTCACGTACAAATTCTTAACTAAAGTTGCATAATATCAAGTAGAAGAAAGATATATGCAATTCTTACACAAATCCTAGGCACTAAATTAAGTACTATGACCCTAAAAGATGGCATAACTACAAAAGTTGCTGAAGATTACATGTCCAAAAATGCTAGATTCTCACTATGCCAAACAAAATAACATTCAAAATTTGCACCAAACTATCTAAAATAAATCTGCTTGCCTTCAAAGCATATATTCTCTCCTTCACGATCACAGTCCAACCATAATACTAAGTGACTACATCCATGAGCTTCCTGACTTAAATGCCTGCAAACATGTGCCTTTATACCAATAAAATAATCAGAGTTTGTCAATGTACACAAGTGTTTAATAAAACAAAAAGTAGAGTGATCTAAAAGAGTTTAAAGTTTACAAAAAGAAAATAAAAGAGGGCAAATCAATCAATCTCAAGCTTTAATCTAGTAGAATGAGAAGAGAGAGTTTTGCCCTAAGGAGTACAATTTGTGCGAGTTTTAGGTCACACTTGTTGTGTGACCGTTTATTGTCACCGCCAACTTAAGGAGGAGTGGTTTTGTTAGTTTGACCAACCCCTAGAATCTAATCACCACAAAGTCTGCAAGTGAGACTTTCAACCTGTCTCTCACGCAGCAACATGTGTTGTTGTTCCTTTCACTGAAAATTTCTCTGATAACCTCTGATTGGCTCGCTTGGTTCTCTACAATTCATATTTGTGGTCAATTTCGTCAGAATATAATCGATTGTTAGGTCCAATTATCATAGGATTCAAATTTAGCCTCTCTGGTGTTTCTTTTAATTGAGTAGTGGGTGTTGGGCTTTCCTTTCTACTTTAATCTCAATAGGGCTGACACTAAATCAATAGTTATTTCTAATTTGATTCCGATGATGTTCAAAATCACAAATCATAAGCTTAACAGGTCTAATTATCTAGAATAGAGTAAAATAGTCTAACTATACTTATGAAGCATTGATAAAGGAAATCACTTGACTAACGATCCACCCAAAGATGATAGAAAACAAACATGGCTGAAAGATGATACTTGTTTGTTCTTAAAGATAAGGAACTCCATTGATAATAAGGTAAACGGTTTCTTTTTAAGGAGCTAATGGAATATCTAGGTTTCTTGTATTCTGTAAAAGGTAATATTTCTCACATTTAAGAGGCATGCAAAGCATTTTATCGTGCAGAAGAACAAGACAAATATTTCATAAGGTATTTTATGGATTTTAAGACTTACGAAGAGCTTAATATGTTATGGCCTTTTCGTTTGGATATTAAAGAATAGCAAGCTCAGCGAGAGCAGATGGCTGTCATGATTTTCTAGGCTAGTTTTCCTTCTAAATTTAAAATTGAAAAATCTCAAATTCTTGCTAGTTCTCTTTTGCAGGACACATTTAGTATAGTGCTCCACACAAAAAGTGCTTGACCTGATCAGTCTAATAATGCTCTTGTCAATTACAACAACAAAGGAGGCAAATCAAACAATTTTGATAATAGAAGATACGATTCAAGAGCAATTATATGTCATTATAGTCATACATTGGGAATATGAAGCATGATTGTAGAAAGCTGCATAATAAGAATCAAAGAAATCACCGATATATCTGCACCTACCACCGATATATCTAAAAATATTGTCTTAATTGTTGCAAATGAATTTGCCAAGTTCTCTCAGTACCAAGAATCATTGAATTCTTATCCTTATCACCGCTATCATTGAGTTAGGCAAGCCAAATACATGTCTCATTACTTCCTCCTCAAAATGGGTCATAGATTCTAGTGTCGCAAATCATATGATAGGTAATTCTAATCTCTTCTCTACATTTCAACCACATATAATCACCCAACTCCATTAATCTTGTTATCATCTTTTTTTAGTTTGCCTAATTTGTCCTTTAATTTAATTTATGTTAGTAAACTTACTCATACACTTAACTGCTGTCTTATTCTTTCTTGACTATTACCTCGTTCAGGATCTTGTGACAAAAAAGAATATTGGTAAAGGATATGAATCTACAGGTCTTTACATCATTGACACATAAGTGCCAAAGTATAATGCTTGCTCTGGGTTTGTTGAGGTATATTGTCAATAAAAGAGCAGTTCTTCCTTTGAATTGGTTCATTCAGATATTTGGGGTCTTTGTCTAGTCCTATCTCAAACTAGAGATAAGGATTTAGTTACCTTTGTGGATGATTATTCTAGTCTGACTTGGTTATATTTGATGAAAAGTTATTCTAAATTGTTTTCTCATTTTTGTGATTTTTATGCTGGGATCAACACTCTCAACACTCAACTTATTGCCCCAGTTCACATATTACAAAGTGATAATGCTAGAGAATATTTATTAAAATCTTTCCAATCCTATATGACTAAAAATGGTCATTCTTCATCAAACATCTTATGCAGATACACCATCACAAAATGGTATAGCAAATAGAAAGAACAGACACCTTGAGAGCGTAAGAGCCCTATTATTTGAAATGAATGCTCCAAAAGTTTTCTAGGACGATGTAGTTTCTATGACTTGTTTTATGATCAACCGAATGCCTTCATATGTTCTTCATGGTGGGAACCTTTACAATTTTCCTTTTCCTACTAATTCATTGTTTCCTATTGAACCTCGAATATTTGGTTGCACTTGCTTTGCTTGGGATGCTCGTCCACAAGTCACTAAAATGGACCCTGAATCTTTGAAGTGAATTTTTCCTTGGTGATTCTTAAAGACAGAAAGTTTATAGATGGTATTATCGTAGCCTTGGTAGCTGTCTTGTATTCATTAAAGTTACCTAGAAAACACACCTTATTATAAAAACTTTGTTTTTAGAAGTAAAGGGGAGGACGATCTATTAATCTATATTGTCACATCTTCTGTACCTATTCCTACTAAACCCCTTATTGTTCATGTTTACTCTCGATGGCAAGATCCTCTTGATTCATGCCATGGACCAGTACCTTCATCATCAGATCTAATTTCTACAGATGATCTACTTATTGCTTTTTGCAAAGTAAATGTTAGTGTACTTATCCTATTTCCTCTGTTGTATGTTATGATCATTTGTCATCTTCCTTTTGTTCTTTTATTGCATCACTTGATTTCGTCTCCCTCCTTAAAATTTTTCATGAAGTCTTATCTCATTCTGGATGGCATAATACTATGCTAGAGGAAATGAATGCTTTACATGATAATGGTTCTTGGAACTTGGTACATTTGCCTCCAGAAAGAAGGCTATCAAATGCAAATTGTTTTTTGGTGTTAAAGTAAATCCCAATGGATCAATTGCTCGTCTGAAAACTTGTCTTCTTGTTACGATTATGCAAAAACATATGAGGTTGACTATTCTAATACTTTTTCTCTTCTTACTAAACTTTCATCTACCAGGCTATTTACCTCTATAACAACTACTTTGAATCGGCCCTTGCATTACTTAGGTATCAAAAATGTTTTTCTACATGGTAATCATCAAGAGGAAGTTTATATGGAGCAACCACCAGGGGTTGCTCAGGGAGAGAATGAGAAAGTTTGTCGCCTTTAAAAATCTCTGTATGGGTTGATCTTTTCTCAAATAAAGTGGCAATCAATCTCTATGTGTTTAGTTCATTCATGAAATACAGGATTAGATACAATATGTAGAGCAGCTTGATTATCACACCAAAGTGTGGCCGGTTTTGAGATTTTAAGGCCAATTTCAGAAAGAAGTTGGTATAGCCATATGATCTCACTCGTGGCTTGTGCCATTGCTCAATATTCAGATTATGCACTTGATATGGACACAATATTTTGCTTCTTGCTTTTTCATGAGACTAAATTCCCTCCAACAAACACGCAATATCCAGTTGTGGACTTTCTGTCAACTTTGGAACTGGCCCAATCAGCATCCAGAAAACATTTGATACAAGTGTGCCCATGATTGTTGTATAGTATCCCTAGACCGGAGCTCCCTTTAGGTAACATAGGATCTGCTCTAGAATAGCCCAGTGATGAATAGTTGAAGACGACATAAATTGACTTACAATGCTAACTGGATATGCAATATTAGGACGAGACACTGTTAGATAATTTAGTTTTCCAACTAATCTTCTGTATTTCTCGGGATCTTCAAACAAGTCTCCTTCTTTAGAGAGCTGTAGATTCGAAGTCATTGGAGTACTGCATGGCTTAACTCCCAATTTTCCAGTCTCAGTTAGTAAATCTAGAACGTACTTTCTTTGGGACAGAAAAAAACCTTTCTCGTCACCTCTACTCCCAGAAAATATTTCAAGGGCCCTAAGTCCTTAGTCTGAAACTGGCTGTGAAGAAAAGACTTTAAAGATGAGATGCCCACATGATCACTTCCACTAATAACAATATCATCTATATAGACAACAAGAAGAATAATTCCATATGAAGAGTGTCTATAAAAAACAAAGTGATCCGATTTACTCTTATTCATTCCAAAAGCTTCAATGGCTTGGCTAAATTTTCCAAACCAAGCGCGGGGGCTCTATTTTAAACCATATAGAGATTTTCAAAGGCAACAAACTTTACCAGACTCCCCCTGAGCAACAAAACTAGGTGGTTGCTCGATGTATACTTCCTCGTGGAGGTCACCATGGAGAAAAGCATTTTTGATATCTAATTGATGCAGCGGCCAATCATAAGTAGCAGTTAGAGAGATGAATAGGCGAATGGATGTCAATTTGGCTACAGGTGAGAACATATCAGAATAATCAACACCATAAGTTTGAGCATAGCCTTGTGCAACAAGCCGATCTTTGAGCCGGGCTACTGAGCCATTAGAGTTAACTTTGACTGTGAATACCCATTTACAACCAATGGCCTTCTTACCAATAGGTAATGGTACCAATTCCCAGGTACCATTGGCATCTAAAGCATTCATCTCTTCTATCATAACATCATGCCAACCAGGTGAGATAAGCATTCAATGTGGGCAGAATGTGATTTCTGAGATTTATTCTGTAGCTTCCGACAGGTGTATTTAGTATGACCTGGCTCATGACAGTATCGACAGACGATTCTTCTTGCATCTAGATTCTTATTGCTCCAATTTCCACTACTTCGATTATGATGTTGATGAGATGATTTTTCAGAGTCAAATTCATAAGTTCGACTCACAAGAGCACTAGAATTCTGAGTACTAGGAGGAACAAATGAATTAATGTCTATGCGAAGTATCCGAGTAAATACCTCGTGCAGGAAGGAAAGTTTGGTACTTGACAGAATCTGAGATTTAGCAACATCAAACTGAGAATTTAAACCAGCCAAAAAAACTCATAACAGCCATTTGTTCCCGTTGAACTTGTTGGATCTTGATATCAGGACTAAATGGGAGCAAAAATTTTAATTCCTCGTAAATCCTTTTAAAATTCATAAAATATGACTGAAGAAATTGATCATGTTGCTCAACTCTATAAAAACCTTTGCATACTTCATAAATTTGAGATATGTTTCCTTTGCCAGAGTATAAGAATTCCAAATAATCCATTAATTCCTTAACATACTCTCGGTGATTTATGAGACAGATGACTTCAATATCAATAGAATTCCGAATCTGTAAGAATAAACAAGCATTATCACGTAGCCACTCCCAGCGAGTGTGGTCCAATGGGGGATCATCGGTGAGATGATTATCCTTCGAGATACTACGCAGGTAAATTCGAATTGTTTTGCACCACTCAAAATAATTGTGCCCTGTTAATTTATGTTATGTAATTCTAGACAGCACAGGAATGACATCTATTACAACTAAACTCTTATCATCAGCCATAATGATATAGATAATGGATATACACTAGAAACTGGAGTTGAGAATAAGAGAAAAGAGAATCGAAAAGGTACGAATAGCACCCACAGGTTCAAAGGAACCTACTGCACACAAAGTCCAAAATACGTTGAACCAAAATCAACAGTGTCTCCACGCAGAAGTGAAGGCAGCGTCTGGACAACACAAGGGAGTGGCGTCTGGGGACGTGCGTGGCACGTCAGAGCCGAGGGTGTTGTGTCGCCGCCGGTGAGGGTGATCAAAGGTCCCCGTGCTGGGCATGCGTGGTCATGTGTCGACGCGTGAGTGGGAAGCCGAGAGTGCTGGCGGCGCGTGTGAGACAAGCGCAGGTCTTCTGGTGGTCAGACGATGAGCGAAAGTCGGTCAGCAGGCGGCGGTTCTGATGGTGCCGGTGGTGAGAGAAGTTGTCCACTAAAACTGGGTGACCCAAGAAAAGTACCCAAAACCTGTCCACTGGACAATGAATCTGCACACTGGTAGATGGAAAAAAGGAATGAAAGAGGCCTAATTCTCTGATACCATGTAAACTTAAAAGAAGTAATTTTATTATATTGTATTATGTACAGAGTAGTGCTTTATATACAGAAAGTTGTTAGCCTAATATAGAATACAATCCCTATAATCAAGCTATACATAATTGGGATTATTCCTAGAATCATGCAATAGAATCATAATCCCTATAATTAAGGATGTAATCTATAACAGTACTGAATGAAATGTCAGGCCTAGGAACTGTAAGATAGTTTAATTTCCCATTAAGTCTACAAGAATTTCTTGGATCTTTCAAGAGTTCTCCCTAGTTTGCATCAAGTTTGATAATGGGATCCATTCGAGAATCCACTGGTTTACATCCCAACAAGCTAGCTTCTTCTAGGAGATCAAGAACATACTTGCATTGGGAGAGACAAATACCATCTTTAGATCTCGCAACTTCGATTCCCAAAAAATACTTCAGTAGTCTTAGATCTTTTGTTTGGAATTGTTGTTGCAAAATTCCGTCAATCTATGAATTCCATTTTGATCATCACCGGTAATAACAATATAATCAACATATATGATCAGTAGAATTTTACCAGATCATGTGTGTTAATAAAACACCAAATGGTCTACTCGACAATGCTTGAGACCAAATTTCCTCACAACTAAACTAAATTGTCCAAACCATGCCCTAGGAGATCGTTCCGTATAAAGATTTCTTCAATAGACACACTTTCTCACCCTGAGCAAAAAACCTCGTAGGTTGCTCCATATAAATTGTTTCTTCTACATCACCATGCAAGAATGCATTTTTTATATCAAGTTGGCAAAGAGGCCAAGAATAAGCTACAGCTAAGGATATGAAAATACGAATTGAAGCCATTTTTCCCATAGGAGAAAGGTTTCAGAATAATCAATATTGTAGACTTGTGTTTTGCTCCATATACATTGTTTCTTCTACATCACCATGCAAGAATGCATTTTTTATATCAAGTTGGCAGAGAGGCCAAGAATAAGCTACAGCTAAGGATATAAAAATACGAATTGACGCCATTTTTGCCATAGGAGAAAGGTTTCAGAATAATCAATATTGTAGACTTGTGTATCCTTTAGCAACAAGACAAGCCTCGAGTCATTCGACAGATCCATCAACAAGAGTCTTAATAGTATATACCCATTGACAACCACCAACCGAGGCATCAAGAGGAGGAGTAACAAGATGCCAAGTGTCATTTGACCATAAAGCATTTATTTCCTCTTGCGTAGCTTGCTCCCACCCAGGGTTTTGTATAGCCTATGTTATACTCTTAAGAATAGACACAGAATTTAGGATGGATAAAAAAGAATAAAAGGAGGGGGACACATGGTTATAAGAAACAAAATTAGAAATCAAATGATTGGCACAAGATCGTTTACCTTTCCTTAAGGTAATAGGCTATTAAGGTCCCTATTTTTCAGATCTGGAGAAATATTAGGCATTGGAGGAGAGGGCTTATTCAGATGTCCATCTACCATTCGACGAGGTCGTCAAGAATAAACTTTTAAATTTGATCGAGACAACTGAGGAAGATAAAAAGGAATAGAATCTGTGGGTGAATTGTCTAAACTGTTCGGCGAATTATCCAAAGAGTTGTCAAAAAGTGAGGGTAAACAATGATAGAAGCTTTTGACATCTTGACTCTTAGAAAAGTATTCAATGTTCTCAAAGAATGTCACATTTGTGCACACAAAAGAATCTTTTAAGTGAGGGGCTATAACAACAATAGCCTTTTTGTGCACTCAAGTAACCGACGAAGACACACTAGGGCGGAAGAGGAAACAAAGGAGTATTAGAGATTTGGAGAGAGGGCTTATCCGGATGTCCATCTACCATTCGACGAGGTCGTCAGGAATAAACTTGCAAATTTGATCGAGACAAATGAGGAAGATAAAGAGGATTAGAATCTATAGGTGAATTGCCTAAACTGTTCGACAAATTATCCAAAGAGTTGTCAAAAAGTTAGGGTAAACAATGATAGAAGCTTTTGACATCATGACTCTCATAAAAGTATTCAATGTTCTCAAAAAATGTCACATCGTGGATAACAATAGAATGAGGGAGAAAGAAGACAAAACAATTCAATGATTTCGTTAGTTTCATAAAAAACATTAAGTTAGACGAAAATTTTGGAATGTACAGAGTTGATGGTAACGTCATTGAAGGATAAGGATATGTAGTGTCAACCCTACTTATACTAGTAGTTGAACCATTAGCAACAATAAGTTGGTGTGAGTCTGGTACAGGGGTAATTTGATCAAAAAATTTTGGTTTACCTACAATAAAGTTAGTGGCTCCCAAATCTATAACCCAAGGTTCAACAAGGGACGATATACAAGTTGTGTGATTACCTAAGTTAGCAAACGACGCAATTGGTGTGACTACTTGCTTGGTCAATTGATATTGGAGAAAAGTTGGGTATTCTTTCTTGTTTTCACTTGTTAAGGCAAAGCCACTAGAAGCCTCCATAATATTAGCAGAATGAGAGGGCTTCGGACGCAACTCTAGGTGTAAGTCCCAACAATAGTCCCAAATATGCCCATCCTTGCCACAGTGGTCACATTTCCTTTGGCCTCCTCTGCCTCTTCCTCCACAACCACCATGATTACTCCAGCCTCCATTAACTCTTCCACTATTATGAATAGTAAGAGCAGAATTGTCACCGCTTTCATGTGTTGGTCCCTTATCGAAATACTCGTGAATATATCTGAGCAAGTGATGGGAGTTCAGTGCCACTGAGTATTTGGTTCATATTATAGTCCTAACCCAGCCAAGTATCTCAGCATGAATAACTCTTCTCTTTCCTTCAAAAGTTGATCCTTATTTGTTGATATCGGTTGTGCTACTAAATGTTTCTAAAAATATACTTTATTTATGAAAAATACTCGATGCGGTTCTTCTCTCCCTGCTCATACTTGAACAATTCCACAGATAAATCATATATATGAGAAGTCTCACATACTCCTATAGCTCCTTTGCAGAGTTTACATGTTGACACATGTCAACAATATTTGGATCCATGGTATTCCAGAGGCTTGTCATTATTTGATTGTCATGTTGTTCCCACTTTTTATATCCAAGTGACTTAATATCAAAAGCTGGATTTGTGAGGTGCTCATACCCACCTAAGCTCTTAAGATATACAATGACCACCTTCTCCCAAGCAACACAATTCGTTCCATTCAATTTCTGATTTGTGATTGTTGAACCATAATGGGTGGCTGTCTTTCAACACTTTCAGTTTTGAAGTAGCTCATGAAGCAATCGATACAAAAACACATTAATGAAAATCATAAGAACAATATTGCCAAAAACCAAACTTCAAATATCAACAGCAATGCAACAACGAACAAGGGACTGAAACCATCATGAGATACGACTATGACAGAACCAACGACTATGGTTAAACACACAAACTCAATTTCTAGCAATTAAAGGAAAAAAAAATCACCGATCATGGTTTAACACACAAACAGTTTTTCAACAATTAAAAACCAAAAACTACATCACCAACAGGTTCTTGGAGTTGGTGCAACTCAGTCCATGGCAACAGGGTGTGGGGCACTCGCTAGTGTCGCCTCTTCCTCTGACTTGGTCGCTAGTGGCTGCTTGAGGTGTTTCTAAGGTTAGATTGTTAAGGTTAGTCTTTTTGTTAGAAAGGTTTAGGGTGTTATCGATTGTGAGAGAATGGAGGAAAAGTCAAAGGCAAGATTAGAAAACCTGCTCCGATACCATGATATGAATTAAGAAGAGGGATTGTGAGAGTGTAGAAAATTAGCAACTATCATGTACTACATTATTTTATTCATATAAGGTAAGTTACAATTATAATACCTAAAAATATTCAATCAAATCACAATCATAATCCCTAACAATCCTCTTAATTAAATCATAATCTCTAACAGGGTTGAGGAAAGGTAATCTTATATCTTTATATCTTTTCACTCTTCATATTGGGGTACTAACAAGATTAACAAATCATAACATTAAGCAAGAAAGGAAGTTCATATCTTACAACAAATGCAAGGCATTGAGAATATTCGACTTATCTTTTGTGAATGATTTGTAAGTTCTTTATGTAACTGAAGCAAACTCAATCAAGACCCTCATGAACTCTTTAAAAGTGTTTAGCATCATGTCTGGTATTTCAATAAACATAAACAAGGGCCATCTAATATTATCAACAAGGGCTATTATTCAAGTTGGTTCGTTCTCCTCAATCTCAAGGTTATAAACCAAGGATCCTCCTTTCAAGCATGGCATACCAATAACTATCAGGAGACTAACATTCAAGAATTGTCAGCTTCTGTTTGATTCCTTTCATAGGAGAACAAGCCATTGGAACAATAGATTTCTCCAATTTGATAGCAAATTAGAACTAATCAATTTCGTTCTCAATAGCATGAATATCTTTTGGTGTTCACACTTAATAATTCCCAAAACCTAATCAAAGCTATAGAGAGACTTTTGAAGAACTTTCTCTGGCGTGGTAAGGATTCAAATTCTTCAAAAGCAAAAGTTTAGTGGTTTGACATATGCTTGCCTAAAGTTGCAGGAGGACTTGGTATTATTCCAATCAAATTAATGAATAAAGTGTTGACGGCTAAAGGAATTTGCATAATCTTTAAGGATGAAGGGGTCCTCTGAGTTAAACAGATTCATATACATTTCCTCAAAGGAGAAAGTTTTGGGAAAATGAAGACAAAAATAAGCTGCTCTAGGACTATGAATCAGCTCATGAAATTGAGGGGCACAATGTTCAGATAGGTGAAAAGCAAGTTTCGTAATGGAAAGTCTAATTGGTTTTGGTATGATAATTGGAGTGAGTTAGGCCCCCTTTACAAGATATCAAAGCTCTATCGTTTGAAATATATGATAGTAGATCAAGAATGGTTAATGAAATAGTCAAAGATGATGATTGGTCTTGTAAGATAAGAGGCTTCACTAGAATTATTACGGACCAAATACAAGTAAAGAGGATTTTATTGAATGGATGAGGCATACATGAACGAAATTTACCAATAAATTTTGCTACGGAATGATTGGATCATCAATGCAAAAGGTATCATGGTACAAGTTGACATGATTTGAACAAAATCTCCCAAAGCTTGCATTTATTATGTGGTTAGCAGTTAAGGACAAGCTTAAAACCTTGGCAAGGTTAAAGGATGACACACAGAAACTGAGTTGCAATTGCAAGTTTTATAACCATCAATTAGGGAGTGTGAATCACCTATTCTTCAAATGTCAATTCACGGGTATTATATACAATCGAATTCAAGGTTTATGCAATGTTTATTATCAACATAATGAGTGGAAGGAAATCATATTTACATTTGTAAATATGAGAATCAACATGCAAATTATTTATTACACCATGAATATTGAAATTGCAACTTCAAAGAGTCCAAGGATTACCATAATAAGCAATTCTTTTACCACATGTTAACCATATTATTTTAGAATCCATAACCAAGTATAATGAAATAAAGAAGTAAATACCTTCGGGTTTGTCTCTAATTTACAAATTGGAGCTTCAAAAAGATCTTTAGGATCAGTTCTTGACCAATCTCGATACTTTCCAGGAAAATCTACACTGGATTTACGTAGCAAGGAAAAAAATAAGTAACAAGAAAGTGAATATAACAATTAAGAAAACCCGAGATGGGTTATCAAACATAATAATGCGTCATAGAAGCACATCAAATTGATGTATACTCACAATTGAAACATATAAGACATACCGTTAAGCCATTATTCACAGTCATAATGCAAGAAATTGCAAGTCATTTCTTCATTTGTTATATTAAGCATCAGTCTTCTTTATTATTTGTGGTTAAACCCCATACCAAAATTTATCATACACAAAACTTAGCATAATACTTTACCAACTTGTTTATATATGTATATATCTTCGGAATAGCAGTCATGAATTCCTCTATCTTGTCAGAAACATATAAGATCATTGAGTTAAATATTTATCCCAAAGTTAAACAATCACAGTAAAAATTTTGAGCAAAAAAAGCTTCTTGAATAACAACACTGTTAGAACTTCATCCCTAGATTATGATCCTAATAAATCTGTGGAAGACCAGTCAACCATCATGTTGAGAAACATTAAACCTCCAAAAATCATTTGTTATATTAGAAAATGTTATAGTACTTTTCAAATATTTTCCTAACATCTTATGATAAAAGCTACCTCAAACAAATTTAAGACATTCGAATAGCAAATCCATCCATGTCATCACATGAGAAAATTAACATACAAATGAAGAGGTAACTTTTTTCCCTCTTCCATCAAAATGTTCGTCATAAGTATACAGTGAAACAAAACCCAGAACTTCCAATTGTAAAAACCCTAAACGTAATGGTAGAAGAAGAAGAAGAAGAAAAGGGCAGTTGAATTTCCAATGAAAACCTCGTTGTCAGGAATAGCGTCACGCATATAAAAGCAGCAGCAACAACAATAACAGCCAAACCGCTTCAAGTTACCTGAAAACATGCCCAATTACTGAAGTGACTCTAAAGCGCGCTTGAAATTTCATAAACATCCCATCAAATTCATGGACCTCAGTGGTTCCCTTTCTAGTAGACATCTGTAACACAAACAACCATATATTAGTTAAAGATTACTAGGCTATTAAAAGCTTATGAGGTAGAATGGGGCTATTCGGATACGCATACATATACAAGAGAGAAAGATTAAAAAAAAGAAAAGAAAAATGGGTATTACCTGGCCATGGGAGAGTACAGAAGCAATAGAGAGAGCTATACTAGGCTTCTCAGCTACCTGTGAAAACGAGGAGAGCAACTTGAATGTTAGCATGTTACAAAACCTCAAGAGGGATACGTAATGAGACACGCATACCACGAGAACTCTTGGAGGAGCCATTTTTTAGCTTCTCTAAGACTATGATAAGGAAATTTGTAACAGCAAGGTTTGCAAGACTTCTTCCTAATGTAGTTGTGTCGACGGCAAAAGTAGAAAGAAGCTCGCTGCTTGCTTTTCTTTATGTGTTTCCGTATTTCCCGATGAAATAACAAAAATTAGACCTATGTAAATTTCCAAAAAAAAAAAAATTAGACCTATGTATATATATATATATATATATATTAGGTAAAACCAAAGTAAAAAAGTGTAAATACAACTTAAAATCTATTATAGAATGTTTAAAATGAATTATAATACCTACAAAATATTCAAAACAAATTTTAATTAGACGAAAATTTGAACCCAGCTAAGTCTTCATCTATTATGTATCTCATCAATGTTAACGTGTAATGAATGTAATATTTTTATTATTCAGTTACAATAGGACTCACATTTTAAAATAATATTAAAATAACTTAAATTTTGAAATTTTTGTTATATATTTAATCTATAATAAATTTAATGTTAATTAATTTACATAATGTCACTTAATTATAATAAATTTAAATTTAATTAAAAACTAAACTCTTATTCTCAAACTAAAAACCTTAATTACAAAGTCACATGCTCTCCCTTTACAAATGGGAATCACAATTATATTATTTTAACAGACAGTGAATAAAGAGAAGAGCGTTCTATTGAGATTTGACGAAGAGTGTGAAAGAAAAAGCTTTTAGTGGCAAAGACTTGGGGTATATATTGCCTTATGTAAATACCTTTCTTGTGACTTTTTACTTGAAAAATATGATCCTAGTGATGCTTCTCTCAGGGACACAAGTTGCAGGAAACTCTAGCTCTCTATCAAAACTCTCATTTTGTCCCTCCCAACAGCCTGTCTAAATCTCGTATTGTAGCTCCACCCATGGAAACCTAGAAAGTTGGAGCTAAAATGTGGAATATCACTCTTATCCGGTTCTTTTCGGACAATGTGTGCCAATCCTATCATGAAAGTCTGGACTAGCTCTAACTGAAACAATTACATGCTGTTTGGTTGAAAGTAACAGGTACTCC
Organism: Erythroxylum coriaceum; assembly: GCA_026874005.2. NCBI lineage: Eukaryota > Viridiplantae > Streptophyta > Magnoliopsida > Malpighiales > Erythroxylaceae > Erythroxylum > Erythroxylum coriaceum. Next base: position 2,793,920 of record JANQAP020000172.1, read on the forward strand.
GATACCCATTTATTCCTAATAATATAATATTTTGGTGTTTGGCTGAATAAATGACAACGGAATAATTCGCAGCATTAACAATTCTGGGACGCAAAGGAATAGATAAAGATTGTATCAACTTATCTTTACCTATTCCACGCATATCCGGAATAGGTCACTACATTCTGGACAAGTTCGTCCCTGTCTTCCCATCAGAAAAACTCTCTCATATAACCCTCTGTTGGTTTATGCCCTACAGCCAATCATTTTGGTTGTATTTTAGCGACAAATTATTTAAAGACATTATTTATCTTGTACATGTTTAGATGTATATGATAAAGTCCATGGAATAATTATACAT
>JANQAP020000172.1:2868960-2895835 GCA_026874005.2 Erythroxylum coriaceum
AATGGAGGCAAAATAGAAATATTGGATAAAAATATAGGCTTTCATATTTTTAGGGTCTTTATTCTTAGTAGCTTTAGTAGTTTAATATTTTTGTTAAAGGCATACATTATTTAAATTTATTGGATTATTTTCCATCTTCTTAATGTTAATTAATATTGAATTATTCTTGCTTTTAAAAAGTTATATGCTTTCTGGTTGTGTATGGTGTGATCATTTTTAACATTGAACATATTTTTGATGATATGATGTAGTGCTACTTTTGTGACGTATGGAACGTAATATTGAATCTTGCAGAGGCAAAGGTAGTAACCATGTTTGGACTACTGTTGAGGATGAAAAGTTAGTGAAGACCATGTTTGAATTAAAAGAAAGTGGAAATTTTTGATGGTGAAAATGGCAGTGGATTAAGGAAGGGATATCAGAAAAAACTAAAAAGGATATTAGATCAAAAATTACCAGGGCATGGTTTAAAAGAAAAATCACATTTTGCATCTTGTTGTAAATTATTGAAAAAAACAATATCATGCTATTTATAATGCGAGAAATAGTGGAGAAACAAGTGGTTTTGGTTGAGATGATGAAAAAAAATATGTTACTACAGACACTGACCTGTCGAGTGCATATCTAAAGGTTAGTACAAATTAGATTACTTAGTTTTTTAAAATATTTTTTATATGATTTATATAATGATTTATGTTATAATTTTTTAGCACTATTTTATGGACTAATGTTTTATTAATATTTTTATAATGATTGATATTGTGATTGTTGTAGAGTCATTCGGATAATTCATTTATGAAGAATAAATCATTTCCCTATTATGATAAACTAGCTATTATTTGGAGACAAGATCGAGCTATAGTAAAAAAATGCTGAAGCACCCGCAGATATGCTAGAAAATATAAACAGAAAAGAGAACTTAGATGAAGAGAATGAAGAATCTAATGAGGAGAATGATGTTGAGCCTTAAAGAGATCAACCAATCAGGGGTAATTCTCAAGGTGAAGGAAGTTCAAAGAAAACACATTGCAAAAGGAACAGGAGTGCTGATAGTTTAGTTTCATGTTTGGAACGTATCACTAAAAAGCTTACTGAAGGTTTGGAGAAATCTAACGAGCAAATGGCTAAAGTTGCAGAATCTGTTGTAGGATCGAATCAGAAGGAATTTGAGAATAGGCGGAAATTAGATGAACTTAGGAAAATGAAAGACTTAACACAAGCTGAACGTATTAGAGCTGGAACAAAACTTGTAAATAATCCAAATCATGTGGATTATTTTTTCACTCTTCAGGATGCTGACAAAGAAGAATATCTAAGGCAGATTTAAAGAGCAATTAGTTTTTAAGATTTTCAAATTTATTAAATTTAGGATGTTTAAAAGGTACTTGACATTTTTTTATTTTAATTTTGAGATTGTCTAGTTGAAATAATTCACTTTTTGTATTTTTATTTTTTATGTTAAAAAATTTTGATATTTGATTTGAATTTTAAGATTTATTCTTGTACTCAGTTAAAGTTTTTTTAGTATTTTTCAATACTATTTTTATGATATAACAATATTATATGATTAAAATATCAGAAATAAAAAAATTAACATTTAATAATATAACTTGTATTACAAATTAACATTATTTTACGAATTCAATTTTTATTTAGTTTTTAGGGATATAATTGAAAACAGAAATCAAAATTAAATTACATTCCATAAAATACTGTTACATACTAAACACTATAATAAGAATCCACCTAATTTTCCTATTAAAATTTTTATAAGTATCTGAACATGTTAATATTTTAACTTTCCATAGATTTATTTTCTAAAGAATCAGATTTTAAATTCACTTTACTTTCCCGTCAATTAAAAGGGCCTTAATTTTTTCCTTTAGTTTGTCTTTCTATTTTGTTAAGCCTTTTTCAACTATTTGTTAAGCCTTTCAACTATCTAACTTGTGTCCATGTTTCTACCAGCTTATGCCATCTTATTTTTAATATTATTAGGGATTTTCTTTACTTATTTTTATAACTGTTATCTTACTACATTTTCATTTTATTGTTTAGTTCCTTAATATTATGATTCATTTTTGTCAACCTGTTGTTTTTATTCTTACTCTAGTTTAGTAATTCCTCTTATTTCTCTTGTTAAATCAATTCTTTTTTGTACTTGTATTTATTATTGGAATTTTTTAATATTCAGAATGCCTCAAATATGAAATGGAATTTAACGCTACTTGCTACAGTTCTTACTTTTTCCGTAGTAGAATTAGCCTAATGAATTAAACATTGACTATTTGAGGGATAAGATCTTTTATATTGATTATAATATTTCTATTATATTTTATTAAATCTCATCTATACATTTATATAAACATATGAATAAGATTTAATAGAACAGTATTAAAACAGATTAAGTAAATCAGAGGATTTGATGACCTGCGTAAAGAGGATTATGATTTCATTGGTTAATAGAAAGAGTCGTAGTACCCAAAATTAAAAGAAGTTTAGGACTTCTAATCTAATTTGACCTAAAAGTTATCTCAATTAGTGTTAAGAGTATCAGAGAACAAACTGTAGAAAGTAGAAACGCGGTCTCCGCGATGGCAATGGCGAGGAACATTTTGAGAACCCTGACGACCAAGTCTTTGAATCTTTCATGGAGGAGTGCGATTGGGAGTTCCAGGCATTTAAGTCTCGTTAGTAGCCAAATCAGCGAACACACTGCCAAATGGATGCAGGTTTTCTATCCTCTTCTCCACCTCCCTTTTTGTTCTTCGATTGTTCTTCTTCTACTTTTCTATTTGACGGTATTGATTAGTTGCATGTTTTCTTTTGATAATTTAAGTATTCCATAGACACGAGGGTGTTTTTCGTTTCTTGGTTATATCCCTTTTGACCCAATACCTCAACCAGATTTTTAATCGTTGTTAGAGCTTCTTTGATTCGTAAATGTTAATGCAGTTGGAGAAAATTGGGACAATTTCTTATATTGTTTGTGTACTAGCCAATTCTTTTTGATGGTTTTTTGACGCACTCTTTTCCCCAATATGACTTATGGCTTAGGCTTGTCACATCAAATATCTTATTGGTTTGATTCAGTTATTTTTTATTCACTTTTGTTTCAAAAACGTATCCCTGATGGATGTTCTTTTGAGTGCTGATCTAGTTTGTGCTTTCTTCATTCTGATAGTTTCTTAGATTATATTCAGCTGTGCATACCTTCACTGTTGAATATGCACCTTATTTATCTTAACTAAGATCTGAAAATCATCGAATAGTAGTTTAGTATATTTTGCATCATAGTTGAGGTTGCGAAACATTGTTGCATCAGATTATGATACTCATTGTGAGCACGATTTTGGAAAATGTACAAAGCTCATGAAATTTCTACAAGATTCTAATACTAACCATTGTCTGTGTTTTATAAATTGGGAGAAGTATACTTTCAATTCTTCAAGTTTACATTGTTTTCCTTATTTTAGTCTTCCAACTACTAACGTTTCTAATTTCATCCTTGAGCATTATCAACCACTCCATATCCAAGGAATGAATTAAAAAGTTTAATAGTTAAAGAATTGAAATAGGAAATAACTTTAAGTTGAATCACCAAGAATATGTTTTCTTTTATAAAGAGTATTCTAGGTGAAAAGATTGGTCTACAGTCAAGAGATCTTCTTTATTATTTTTACTTTTATTTTGACTTAGGCATCAGGTCAACATCTTTCCAATAGGAAAATATGTTCTTATTATTGGAAATACATATCCATGTCTAGACCATGCTTTACATCAAAACGGTGGCCTTTTGTTGGCATGATCTTGTTTTATAAGAATGGAACTTTCAGAAATTTAGATAGTAGATGGTGCTACTTGTTCATGTTCCTTTTATGATTTAAGTGTTACTTTACTCTGTCAAAACCATTACCATTGTTGTATCACAAACAAAGTGAATTACAGGAATTTCAACCCATTTCATATGCTTATACAGTAGTTAATACCTCAAACATGCTTCTAAAGTAATATATGATGCAAAAGAGCTTAAAGTATATAAAAGAAATAAAAGAGGAAAGATTAGTCAACCACAAGCTTTAATTTGGTGGGATGAAGATTGAGAATAGAGTTGCACCAAAGATAAGGGCTGAAATTTAGATTGTGTTAGGATTTTTTATTAGGTAGGAAGTAGTAGTAAGTTAAATATGTTATTCTATTTTAGATATATTATCTTAGTTTCTTAGGACTTATATAATTTTTATTAAATATGATTTAAATTTGTTAGGAACCCTTTCCTACTAGAATAAGGGTTTTAAAATCTTCTCTATAAATATATGTATATTCAGCCCTTCAATAAGAAGCAATCTAAAATTCTTCTACAAACATGAGTTTTCAACTAAAAGCTGTCATGCTTTCTTTTAAGAGTGATTCTTAGACCTTAGGAGTGGTTCATAGTTTTTTACTATTCATTGTTTGTGTTTATCACTAAATTCCAGCAAAACTAACCTAAATTTCAGCCATCTCAAACGTAACTTCCAGCAATCTTAAACATAAATTCTAATCATATTAAACCCTAAAATCCTAAGCTGAAATTTTCAGCAATCAAACCTTAAAATTCCAGCTAAACAAAATCTGAAATTTCAGCATTCCTAGCCAAATTCAATCCTGAAACTTGATATTCCAGCAGCTTAATATAAATCATGTTTCCAAATTTTGTAATTTTTAGCTACTAGTTAATAATTCTTCTATTTGTCCTCCATCAATTTGGTATCAGAGCTTTTGCTCACGATGGCAACACTTAGCAAAAGGACATGTAAAGGAATATTCAAGGGTCTGGGATTAGATGAAATACTTCTAAGAGTTATAGAAGGATTGTACCTTAATGATCCTTGATCATAAGGTGCTCTAAGAACTAGTCTAGAAAACAATATCAGAAAATAAACTACACTAGATGGTGAGGGTGGAGAAAGTGAAATCCAAGACGAAGAGGCTAACACCAATCAACAACTAATGGGATTAGAAAATCAACACCCACAGAAAGATCCAAGACAAAGAAACCAACCAGCAACACAGAAAGAGTGCATGCGAGAGGCCACAATAGAATTGAAACACACATCGAACTCGATGACATTATTAAGAAAGTTCTGTTGAAGCCCCTGATTTTGCAAGAAAGATGGATCCACTCTTGTTCTTTGTCTGGACAACAGCAATGAAAGATTTTTTTTAATGGTACTACATGATAGAAGATTGAAAAGTTTGATTTGCAAAGATGAAGCTAGTTGGACTCGCTAAAATTTGGTAGAGATTGATAGAGGATGGACATCAAAAAGCAGGCCAGCCATTAATTGTTGATTGGGAAGAGATGAAGCTGAAGTTATCAAAAACATACTTACTATTTCATTATTAGGAAGATCTTGAAGATGAACTCACAACCCTTAAATAAGGGATTATGTCTGTAACTGAATACACGGAAACATTTGATGAACTTTCTATGTGATTTGAAGGAATGGAGTCGGAATGACAACTTATATCTCACTATAAAAATGGCTTAAGGGCAGAAATTTGTAAGGATCTGATAATGCATTGGATTTATAGCCTTGAAGATGCATATCACTTGGCTTTAAGCGTATAAAAATACTTGGGACAACAAGTAACTAAAAAGTTTTGAAGTCAAGTCGAGGAGTTTGACATGAAGAGAACTACAATGGTGCAAACCTTTAGACGAGCACCTAATGCATTAAAATCTGCACCACAAAGCAACTACAAAACTTCTCAAGGTGTTGAACTTAAAGGCAAAGTCGTAGTTGAGACTAGGACGAAAGGCAACAGTGACAAGAAGTGCTTCCGCAATGAGAGGGCTGCTTTCCTTATGTCCTAGTAAAGATTTGCATATGATGGGAGAAGAAGAAGAGGAAGCATTTGATGAGTATGTGCATGAGCACGAAGCTGGAGAGGAGATCGAAGGAGACTGGTGGTGGATTAGCTAGCGAAAGAACAAGAAGAATGGCTTTGTACTACTATTTTCTTTTCTCAAGTTAGATGCGGAGATAAAGTAAGTAAGCTTATCATCGATGGAAGTAGTAGTATGAATGTGGTATTGGAGAACATGGTGAAGCGATTGAATTTACTCATGGAGAAACATCCAAATCCCTATAAAGCTGCTTGAGTAGATGATAGTACTATACCTGCTACTCGAAAGTGCTTGGTGTCTTTCAAATTAGGAATATATGAGGACTCTATTTCATGTGATGTCATTCCTATGAAAGTATCTCACATTTTACTTGGACGATCGTGGCTTTATGATCGAGCTATGCAACACTTCAGAAAAGCTAACACCTATTAGTTTATATTCCACGGAAAGAAAATAATTTTGAAGCCTATGAAGGTAGACAAGGTAGAAAAAGAAAGAGGAAGTAACAAGACAACCATAAATGCTGAGAAAAAGCCTCTTAATGTGCTTAGGGAGAGAGAATTTAAAGGTTTTTAACAAGAAAAAGGGAATTGTGTTTGTGATGGTAGTGAGGAAAGTAATAGAAACAACACTTGAGACACTCTTTACCTTACCAAATGAAGGAGGAGAATTGTTAGCTGATTTTTCAGACCTCATATTGGATGATTTACCAAGTGAATTACCTCCTTTACGAGATATTTACCATGCTATTGATTTGGTACGTAGATCTATTCTACCAAATTTTCCATTCTATCGCCTGAATCCTGTTAAGAATGAAGAGTCGAAGAGACAAGTAGAAGAGTTACTAAAAAAGGATTTATTCAAGAAAGTCTTAATATGTGTGCAGTTTTAGCTCAGCTGACTCCTAAAAAGGATAGAAATTGGTGAATATGTATTGATTGTCGAACAATAAATAAGATCACAATAAAGTATAGATTTCAATACCTCACCTTGATGACATGCTAGATATGTTGATTAGAGCTACTATCTTTACCAAGATAGACTTACAAAGTGGGTACCATCAAGTTAGAATCATACCTGGAGATCAATGAAAAACGACCTTCAAGACTAAAGAGGGACTTTGTGAATGGTTGGTGATGCCATTTGGACTCTCTAACGCACCTAGCACTTTTATAACAGTGATGAATCAAGTGTTTTGACCATTTACGGGCAGATTTTTGGTGGTATATTTTGATGATATATTAATACACCGTAAGACTAAAGAAGATCACTTATTAAATAAGTTGAGGCAAGAGAAACCCTATATCAACTTAAAGAAGTGTTTTTTCATGCAATCAAGTGTTGTAATTTTTGGGTTTATTATATCCTACTGTGGAGTGGAGATGGATCCCGAGAAGATTAGAGTTGTCCTTGGTTGGCCTATTCCAAGGGATGTACACGAGATAAGGAGTTTCCATGGCCTAGCAACATTCTATAGGCAATTAATTCATAATTTCAGCACCAAAATGACACCCATTACTGATTGTATGAAGAAAGGATAGTTTACTTCGTCAAAGGCAGCAAGTAAAGCATTTGAAGAAATCAAGAAAAAGATGACCAAGTCTTTTGTTTTATAACTTCCAGATTTTTCTAATGTATTTGAAGTTGCTTTACGCATCTCATATAGGAATTGGAGGCATACTCAGCCAAGAGGGACACCTAATTGCTTACTTCGGTGAGAAGTTAAGTGAAGAGAAACAACGATACTCAACCTATGAAAAGGAATTTTATACAGTAGTACGTGCTCTTTACAATTGGAATCATTATCTCTTATATAAGAAGTTTATTCTATATTTGGTTAATGAATCTCTTTAACACTTCAAGTCCTAAAAGAACTTGAACAAAAGCCATGCCTTATGGAGTAAATTTTTGCAGCAATTTAACTTTGTTATTAAACATTGAACAGGAGTTGAGAATAAGGCAGCAAATGCATTGAGTAAGAAGAGTCATTTGCTTAACACTTTAGCGGTAAAAGTTATGGGGTTCGACAAAATAAAAAGAGATTATGTTTCAGATTGAGATTTTGGAATAATCTATTTAGAAATTGCAGTTGGAAGAAAAGATCCAACACTTTCCTTTTGTGATCAATGATGACTATCATTTTAAAGGAAATCGACTTTGCCTACCTAATACTTCTATAAGGGAGTATGTGATTTGGGAATTACACAGAGGAGCAATAGGACATTTTTTAAGAGATAAAACCATTGCATTTGTTGAAGATCGCTTTTATTGGCCCTCTTTAAAGCAGGACATGTTTAAGGTCATACGGCTATGTCGATCATGTCAATTATCTAAAGGAAAGAAAGAAAATTCTTAATTGTACACACTATTGCCTACTCCTCATGAACCATGACAGGGCATGTCTTGGGAATTCCTAAAACTATGAGAGGTTATGATTCTATTTTTGTGGCAGTGGATAGGTTTTACAAGATGGGTCATTTCATTCCATGTTTCAAGACTTATGATATTGTTCATATTGCTAAAATTTTCTTTAAAGAGGTTGTAAGTCTCCATGGACTACCTTTAACCATCCTCTCTGATCGTGACGTAAAGTTTATGTGTTATTTTTGGAGGACTGGAAAACATTGAACATTAAGCTTCAATTTTTGAGTTCTTTTTATCCCTAAATAGCTTGACAAACAGAGGTGGTGAATAAAAGCTTGGGGGACTTGTAAAGATGTTTGGTTGGAGATAATGTGGAAAATTAAGAACTAATTCTTTGTATGGTAGAATTTCCATACAGTAGTTTTGTAAATAGGTCTACCAGTAAGAGTCCATTTGAGATAGTTTCAAGAGTTCAACCAAAGAAGCCTATTAGTTTGGTTCCATTACCACAAACAATACGAGTTTGTGTTACTAAAGGTTTCGCACAACACATAAGGGACATTTTTGTTGAGATATGACGAAAGATAATAATCAACAATTTGTCTTATAAAGAATATGTTGATCAACATCGTCGGTTGGTGGAATCCAATGAAGGGGATATGATGATGGTTAGGATCTGTCCAGAGCGTTGTCAAAAAGGGGACATATAAGAAATTTCATTAACAAAATGTTGGACCTTATAAGATCATAAAGAAGTTAAGTGATAATGCATGTTTTGGAATTACTAAATGGCGTGGTAATAAGTCAGCTTTAATGTTATGGACTTAACTATTTATGATAGACAAGATGAGCAATCCCCTGTTGCAGCTGTAAGAATTCCAGCTACTACTCATCTTAAAGTGGAAATAGAGGATGTTGTTGATGAACAAATTGTAGCTACAAGAGATGGAGGATATTGACAATTTTTCAACTGGACGGGAAGACCAATTTTTGACAGTACTTGGATTCTAGAATTAGAATTTTAAAAGTTGAATCCAGACTTATGTGATTATTATTTGTCACATTTTACGTTGACGATGACTTTGGACAAGCTGGGGATAATTGATGCAAAAGAGCTTAAAGTATATAAAAGAAATAAAAAAGGAAAGATTAGTCAACTACAAGCTTCCATTTGGTGGGATGATGATTGGGAATTGAGTTGACATCAAAGATAAGGGTTGAAATTTAGATTGTGTTAAGGTTCCTTATTAGATAGGAATAGTAGTAAGTTAAATATGTTATTTTATTTTAGATATGTTATCTCAGTTATTTAGGATGAAAAGAATTTTTATTAGAATAAGATTTAAATTTGTTAGGAACCCTTTCCTACTAGAATAAGGATTATCAAAACTTTTCTATAAATATGTATGTATTATGTCTTTCAATAAAAAGCAATTTGAATTTTCTTTACAAACTTAAGTTATACCCTAAGAGTGATTCTTAGCTTCCTACTATTCATTGTTTGTATTCCTCAATAAGCTCATACAAACCTAACCTAAATTCCAGCTATGTCAAATCTAAATTTCAGCCATCTTAAACGTAAATTTTAGTCATATTAAACTCTGAAACCCTAAGCCTAAATTTCTAACAATCAAATCTTAAAATTTCAGCTATACAAAATCTGAAATTTCAGCATTCTTAGCCAAAATTCAACCCTGAAACTGGATATTCTAGCAGCTTAATATCAGTAATTTTGTGATTTTTAGTTACTAGTTATTAATTCTTATATTTGTTTTACATGAATATATTGTGTAAACGACAACTTGATTATAACGTAGGATTCGCTCTTAATCTAAGAATCACTCTTAGAGAATAGATAGCTTCACACTTAAATTCTAAAGATCTCTAAGGACATTAAAAATCATCCACCACCTCTAAAACTTAGTAGAAGTCAGATATAAAGGTAAAGGTGTCAATCTAACTATGACTATTTCTTATCTGAAACTAAACTTTATAGATAGTAACTGGATAGACACCAACTTGAACTAATCTGCCCACATAAGAAAGAAATCTAAATTAAATAAAATTGTATTTTAAGTAAAAATCAACCTAATCTTCTTTACTTGTCAATAAATGAAGGGATTTGCTTGTCATTCATGTTTATGTGCTTATCATGTTTATATGCTTAAGACAACAAGGCATTCGTTTATTAGATCCGTTGGAAGATGATTATTTCAGGAACTTTGCACACTCTAGTAAGCTTTAATGCTTAATTTTAAATCATTAAGCTTGTTCATAGAAGTTTATTTCTATTAGAATTCACATGCTTATTATGTTTTTTAAGCATCGATCTTGGTAGAAAAATTTAGACTTAAGGTTAACTGCTTCTTAATTTTCTGTTGAGAGATGTTATAGATTACATCCTTAATTCTAGGAATTATGATTCTGTTGCATGATTCTAGGAATAATCCTAATTATGTATAGCTTGATTATAGGGATTGTATTCTATATTAGGCTAACAACTTTCTGTATATAAAGCCCTACTCAGTACATACTCAACATGTAATAAAATTACTTCTTCTTTCAAGTCTACATGGTATTAGAGACATAGGTCTTCTTCAGTTTTCTTTTTTTTTTTTGGTCTACCAGTGTGTAGATTCACTGTCCAGTGGACAAGTTTTGGGTACTTTTCTTGGGTCTCTTTCAGCACAGCAACATTCGATCATCCTCATCGGCGGTGACACAACACCCCCGGCTTTGACGCATCACGCACGTGCCCAGACGCCACTTCCTTGTATTGACGCTGCCTTGAATTCTGTGTGGAGATGCTGTTGATTTTGGTCTAACCTATTTTGGACTTTTGTGTGTAGCAGGTTCCTTTATTCCTGGGTGTGCTATTCGTACCTTTCCGGTTCTCCTTTTTTTCTTATTTTCAGCTCAAGTTTCTTGTGTATATCCATTATCCGTTTCATTATGGCTGACGATAAGAGTTTAGTTGTAGATGTCATTCCTGTGCTGTCTAGAATTATAGAACATAAATTAACAGGGCACAATTATTTTGAGTGGTGCAAAACAATTTGGATTTACCTATGGAGTATCTCAAAGGATACTCATCTCACCGATGATCCCCCATTAGACCACACTCGTCGGGAGTGGCTACGTGATGATGCTCGTTTATTCTTACAGATTCAGAATTCTATTGATATTGAAGTCATCTGTCTCATCAATCACTGTGAGTATGTTAAGGAATTAATGGATTATCTGGAATTCTTATACTCTAGCAAAGGAAACATATCTCGAATTTATGAAGTATGAAAAGGTTTTTATAGAGCTGAGCAACATGATCACTCTCTTTAGTCATATTTTATGAATTTTAAAAAGATTTACGATGACTTAAATGTTCTACTCCCATTTAGTCCTGATATCAAGGTCCAACAAGTTCAACGGGAACAGATGGCTTTTATGAGTTTTTTGGCTGGTTTAAATTCTCAGTTGATGTTGCTAAATCTCAGATTCTGTCTAGTACCGAACTTTCCTCCCTGCATGAGGTATTTACTCGGATACTTCGCACAGACATTAATTCTCCTCATAGTACTCAGAATTCTAATGCTCTTGTGAGTCAAACTCATGAATTTGACTTTGAAAAATCATCTCATAAACATCACAATTGCAGTAGTGGAAATTGGAGCAATAAGAATCAAGACGCAAGAGGAATCGTCTGTTGATATTGTCATGAGCCCGATCACACTAAATACACCTTTCGGAAGCCACAGAATAAATCTCAGAAATCACATTCCGCTCACATTGCAGCTATTTATGCACCTAGCTCATCTAGTGAGAAGACTATTATTGTATCTGCTGAGGAATTTTCCAAGGTCTCATTTGCATGTGGGTCCACCGGAAATAGCCTCTCTACTATATAGGGATAAAGCTGCGTACTATCGGACCTCCCAGACTTCACTTCATTGCGGGATTTCGGACTGAGTGATGATGATGACTCAATATCAGGAGGCACTGAAGCATTCATCCTCACCTATTACTGCTATTGCTAACTCAGGTAACACATCTACGTGCGTTCTTTCCTCTTCCACCCAATGGGTTATTGATTATGGTGCCTCAGATCATATGATAGGTAATTCTAGCCTCTTTTCTACTTTTTCTAGACACTCATCTCCTTCTCATGTTACATTAGCTGACAGCTCCACTTCCTCTGTTATTGGATCTGACACTGTCTATCCTACTTCCTCTTTGTCTCTAACATCTGTCTTAAATTTACCTGGACTCTCCTTTAATTTATTATCTGTGAGTAAACCCACTCGTACCTTAAATTGTTGTATCTCATTCTTTCCTGATCATTGCATTTTTCAGGATCTTATGACAAAGAAAACTATTGGTAGAGGAGTAGAATCAGGAGGTCTCTATGTTCTGGATGCCTCAGTACCTAAACCCATTGCCTGCCCTAGTGTCTTGACCCCATTTCAAGCCCATTATCGATTAGGACATCCATCTTTGCTCTTGTTGAAGAAACTTTATCCTCAATTTCATAATGTATCTTCTTTAGATTGTGAGTCCTGTTAGTTTGCTAAGCACCATCGTCTATCTTCTCCCCAAATCAATAAAAGGGCTAGTTCCTCATTTGAATTAGTACACTCTGATGTTTGGGGCCTATGCCCTGTTATGTCCAAAACTGGGTTTCAATATTTTTTGACATTTGTTAATGATTTCTTTCGTGTAACTTGGCTTTATCTCATGAAAAATCTTTCTGAATTATTTTCTCATTTTTCTGCCTTTTGTGCTGAGATTAAAACCCAGTTTAATGTCTCAATCTGCACTTTATGAAGTGATAATGCCAAGGAATACTTCTCTACACCATTTCAGCCCTACATTATCCAACATGGTATTCTCCACCATTCTTTATGCGTTGATACTCCTCAAAATGGCGTGGCTGAGAGAAAAAATCGCCATCTTCTTGAAACTGCGAGAGCACCATTGTTTCAAATGAAAGTTCCTAAATCCTTTTGGGCTGATGCAGTCTCCACAGCATGTTTTTTAATTAATCATATGCCCTCTTTTGTCCTTCATGATGAGATACCCTACACTGTCCTCTTTCCCTCTAAACCCTTGTTTGATATTCCACCACACATTTTTGGTAGTAGTTGCTTTGTTCGGGATACACGTCCTCAAATCTCTAAGTTAGACCCCAAGTCTGTAAAATGTATTTTTCTTGGCTATACCTGTCTACAAAAGGGGTATCGTTGCTATTGTCCCACTCTTAACAAATATCTTGTTTCAGCTGATGTTACCTTTTTAGAATAGGTTCCTTTCTTTCCTCACTCTTCAGTCTCAGGAACGGAGGCTGATGATATGAAGTCACCTTTCAAACTATCAAGGCTACGCTTACACAACCGCCACCTCTTCGTTTTGTCTACTCTAGATGACGAGATCATCCTGATACATGCCCCATATCCAGTTCTTCTTCGCCATCAAATCCATCACCCGATGATCTCCCAATTGCTCTACACAAAGGTAAACATCAGTGCACCTACCCTATTTCATCATTTGTTTCTTATGATCATTTATCTTCTTCCTCGTGTTCTTTTATTGCTTCCCTAGATTCTGTCACTATCCCAAAGATTGTCCATCAGGCTTTATCTCACCCTGGTTGGCATGATGCTATGATAGAAGAGATGAATGCTTTAGATTCCAATGGTACCTAGGAATTGATACCATTACCTATTGGTAAGAAGGCCATTGGTTGTAAATGGGTATTCACAGTCAAAGTTAACTTTGATGGCTCAATAGACCGGCTCAAAGATCGGCTTGTTGCAAAAGGCTATGCTCAAATTTATGGTGTTGATTATTTTGATACGTTCTCACCTGTAGCCAAATTGACATCCATTCACCTATTCATCTCTCTAGCCGCTACTTATGATTGGTCGCTGCATCAATTAGATATCAAAAACGCTTTGCTCCATGGTGATCTCCACGAGGAAGTCTACATAAAGCAACCACCTGCTTTTGTTGCTCAGGGGGAGTTTGGTAAAGTTTGTGGTCTTCGGAAATTTCTATATGGTTTAAAACAAAGCCCTTGTGCTTGGTTTGGAAATTTTGGCCAAGCCATTGAAGCATTTGGAATGAATAAGAGTAAATCGGATCACTCTGTTTTTTATAGACACTCTGCATCTGGAATTATTCTTCTTGTCGTCTATGTGGATGATGATGTTATTACTGGAAGTCATTATGTAGGATCTCATCTTTTATGTCTTTTCTTCATAGCCAGTTTTAGACTAAGGACTTAGGACCCTTGAAATATTTTTTGAGAGTAGAGGTGACGAGGAGCAAGAAAAGAATTTTTCTGTCCCAAAGAAAGTACGTTCTAGATTTACTAACTGAGACTAGAAAATTGGAAGTTAAGCCATGTAGTACTCCAACGACTCTGAATCGACAACTCTCTAAAGAAGGAGACTTGTTTGAAGATCCCGTGAAATACTGAAGATTAGTTGGAAAACTAAATTATTTAACAGTGACTCGTCCTGATATTGCATATCCAGTTAGCATTGTAAGTCAATTTATGACATCTCTAACTATTCATCACTGGGCTATCCTAGAGCAGATCCTATGTTACCTAAAGGGAGCTCCTGGTCTAAGGATACTATACAACAATCATGGGCACACATATCGAATGCTTTTCAGATGCTGACTGAGCCAGTTCCAAAGTTGACAGAAAGTCCACAACTGGATATTGCGTGTTTGTTGGAGGGAATTTAGTCTCATGGAAAAGCAAGAAGCAAAATGTTGTATCCAGATCAAGTGCAGAATTTGAATATAGAGCAATGGCACAAGGCACGAGTTAGATCATATGGCTATACCAACTTCTTTCTGAAATTGGCCTTAAAGTCTCAAAATCAGCCACACTTTGGTGTAATAATCAAGTGCTCTACATATTGCATCTAATTCTGTATTTCATGAGCGAACTAAACACATAGAGATTGATTGCCACTTTGTTTGAGAAAAGATCCAACAAAACTTAATCTCTACAGGATATGTCAAGATCGGAGAAAAACTTGGTGATATTTTCACAAAAGCTTTTAATGGAGTTCATGTCAACTATATTTATAACAAGTTGGGCATGATTAATATCTATGCTCCTACTTGAGGGGGAGTGTTATAGATTACATCCTTAATTCTAGGGACTATGATTCTATTGCATGATTCTAGGAATAATCCTAATTATGTATAGCTTGATTATAGGGATTGTATTCTATATTAGGCTAACAACTTTCTGTATATAAAGCCCTACTCAATACATACTCAACATATAATAAAATTATTTCACAAGAGAGATATAATTCAATGAATAGTGATCTAAAATGACAATAAATTGCTTTTGCATTTAGGACACTACCAAGAAATCTCCAATGGAGTTGATCAATGAAATTCCTCCTGTCAAGGTTGAGGGCAGGATTGTTGCTTGTGAAGGAGGTTAGCTTTTGCTTCGTTCTCTTTTTCAGTATCATTAAATGCACAATCTGTCATAAACTGCGAGCAATGTAACTTGACAGATCATTCCTGTCTCATGTATTTAGAAACTCCTTTCCACTCAAAAAAATTTCAAGCTTGAGAAAAATGGAGCTGATCAACGTGGTTACCAATTTATTTATCATTTGTCATTTTCTGTTGTAGATACAAATCCTGCACTTGGTCACCCAATTGAGTTCATATGTCTCGACTTGAAGGAGCCAGCTGTTTGCAAGTATTGTGGGCTACGTTATGTCCAGGTTAATCATCATCACTAGGAACTCCGTGCTGTTTTTTAGTTACTTTATCATCTGAAATGTATTGTGGATAGAGGTAAATTGCTGCATTTATCATGTTTGGATTATTTTTTACTTTTAAGTTGATTAATGCGTATGGTAATGATATTTCCATGTGTATAATAAGCTCGAGAATAATGATTTAACTGAACCACAATCATGCTTGCTTGTTGAATTTTGAGGAACACATTTTGTCATAATTTTCAGTTTTTATTGGTTTCTGTAATGTGTTTATAACGTCTAGAAATGGCAACAAGCGTGAATTTGGGGGTTGCATTTCCATTAATTTCTCTCAATCCTATTATGTTCCTGCCTGTCTCTAGTCTAAATAAATCACCAGTATTCTTTTCAATGCCTGTGCTGTTTTCTTCTCTCTTGGGCGCAAATCCATTATCTTATTATTGGGCTAAATATCCATAAAGAAGATGTCAAAATTGGATTTTTTGTGTTGGGCAAGCAAAGGAATTTAGCGTATGGCTAGCTTCCACTGGACATCTGCCAAAAGTTAGCTGAGCTAAAAGCACCGAGGAATATATTATAACTGGCTATTGACAATACCTAGACGGAGTGCCTGAAGGAACACTTGCTAAACTACAAAATTAGATTGTACGCTGATTAACAAGCTCTTGTCTAAATTCAAGAAATGGTAGTTTCCATTGAATATGGTCTTCCTGTCGCTTGTGGCACATGATTAAAAAGCACTATTAGAGACAGACGTTGCTGGACTGGTGATTATTTTGCCCATCTGTTACTTAGGTGCTTCCCTGCCTAGGATTTAAATTTTTATTAACGGACATGTAGATGCTCTTCTGGACCGAGACACTTGAGAGTTGTGTTATGCTTTCATATTGTGCTCAACACATTCCGCCCTGATCATTGAATGGCTAGCATTTAAGGAGGTAATTTTTCAATAGTAGTTGAGGCTGGAAAGCTGAAAGATTAGTATTCATTGTGATTTTATGAAAGTATATCAATTTTCTCTTCCTAAAATCTCATATAAAGAGGTTTTCGTCAAATCCAGATTTTCTTCAAATGCTTAATTTTTGGCAACTTAATTGATCGCACGTATATTCATTCCAAATATTTGATTGAGAAATGAAACAAGTCTCAAAGTGTCAGAAGGATACTCCATATGTACGGACTGATGGCTTTACTCGGTTAAATTATTTGTTTTGTTAGTTAACTCTGTAGCTCTTATGAAAAGAATTACATAGTAACTTTGCTGTCCTGTAAATGGGTACTGTAAAAATTGTAATTGGATATTATTTTTCAGCAGTCACATAGACGGGTATTATTCTAAAACTAGATTTAGAATAGAATTAAAATACCAATTCTAATTCAATTAAAATTTATATATTCATAAATTCTTTAACTAAAATTTACCAGAAATAGATGGGAGGATAAGATAAGTCATTTAAATATATTTTTAAGCAAATTAGGCGTCATGTTCAGTTGATGTGGGATTTTTGCAAGTATATATTGTTGAATTGAGTGATGAAGTAATAATAAGCTAATGGAGTCGATATCGTTCCAATATATAGCAATCAAGTTATCGTTTTAAAAATAAAATGAAAACGAATTAATATTTTTAGTAAACTAGATAATAGATATTACTATAAGAAGTATGAGTACAGGTATGGTGACGTGTTTAAAGCGCAGAAAAGTTAGAGGGAATTTACAGTCGATGTCCTCGTCAACTTGCAATTCCATGATACTAGCATTATTTGTTGGTTTGTATATGTATAATATTAATTTATTCAATTAAAAATATTTCTGTTTGTTAATTACATTTAATACTTAATATTAAAGATAAAATTTTATATAATTAAAACTCCAATATAATTATACTTATGAAATTCAAATTGAGTATATATGTTATTCTTAAATTATTTTTAGTTATAATTTTATCAAGAAACAATAATAGTGGGTCAATAAAATTATCAAATCTTATGTTATTTTTAAAAATAAACATTTGAATTTTTATTAAAAATTAAATTTATTAAATTGGTATGCTAATAAGGATCTCGAATAAAATATCACTTATGTATAAGTAGATGTCTATTGTATAATTAATTCTTATATTTGGTGTTTGTTCTTAATGGCATCTAAGAAGATGGTGAATTATGTGGTTAAAAAAGTTAATAATTTTTCTTATCGATGTACTTAATTAAAAATAATCAATATAAGTAAGTATGAAGAAATTGCTTAATATATATTGATCAAATAATTGAACAATAATTTAAAGAAAATAAGAAGGAGAGAATGTAAACCGATTTATAGTGATTCGGCAAGTAAGTCGTGCCTATGTTCACTATTAAAACTCTTTTTGAGATTTTAATTTAATTCTTTTTTAAAGCGAAGAATAATTTATATACAATCTTTCTCGATAAATAGGAATCTTTATTACATTCTCCTTCCAAGATGAAGAGGAACATCAATCTTACTTGTATCACCCCTACATATAATTATTTATTACCCCAACTAAATATTAACAATTCAAAATACCTCACTTTTCACTAGATAACCTAAAAATTATTCACTCAAACAAATATGACACAATAATATTCAAATTATTGAAAACTCTTTAAAATGTGTATATAACACCTAAAATCTTTTTATGCTAAAATCAATGAGAAAATACCTATTTATAGTATTTTGGAACCTAAAATTGTTATTAAATCAAGAACTAGCCTTTGCACTGGCTATATTCAATGCATTATACTGGCCAATTAGTAAGCATTAAAAGCTCCAAAGTCTCTAGCCATTGGAATACTGGTCGACCAGTACATATTGATCGACCACTATATCAACCAATGTTACTATAACTCACAATACATCAAATTTAATGACTTTTAACTTATATAGGTCAATCACTAACCTATATAGATTGACCAATCACCACAAAACACATTATTTTAACAAATTAAAATGCTTAAAACTTGTTTTTGAAACCTAACTATAATTAAAACACTTCTTAAAATATTCCCTAAAGATTATTTGAATGATCAAGAGGCTTTTGTATTAAAATCAAAAGCTTCAATATCTTTTAATGAATGTAAAGACTCTTGTAATGAAGTAAGATGAAATAATTATACATATAAATCTTTGGGATCAACAAATTAACAAGGTGAGCTTGTAAATAATAATCAAAAATGTGAAATGACCTTGATGAGCCTTGATTTTCTTTTGTTTGTTTTGATCTTCATTTCATTAGTTGCAAACTTCAACTTTTCTTTATCAACTTCATATACTATCTTCTTGTATTTATAGTTTCGTTTTGTTCCAATATTTCTTTTCTTTAAAATAATACACATAAGTGGTAATTATGTTTTATTATCATCAAAACATCAATTGGAACCTCCCTTGGTTCAACATTTAGGATTATCAAACTATTTCATATAACAACTAAAATCTTTTTATTCTATTGATGACCTATTTTATTTAGGATAACTTAATTAGTAATACTTGAATATAATATAACTTATATGGAAATACCTGAGTAAGTGAGAGAGGATATGTCACTTAAAAGTTATTCTTGATTAGTAGTGATTTAAGTGAATATTTTTCTTTGCAAATTTAAAATGCATTAAAAGAATGTAGATTTAAAAGGAGATACAAAAGGTACATACATGTTTACCCAAGACTAATTGTGGAGAGGTATACATACACCTTATCCATATTAACTAGCTACACATTTGTAATGGTTTTGATTGTGGCTACTAAACTAGCCGTCTAGGTAATTTTTAAAACACCTTTAGTTATCTACCATGTGGATCATCCATACAACTGGTGTTCTCTAATTGATAGTTCTTTAACACACCAAAGTGAGCTCCTTGCATGTAGGAGCTTTAACTAAATTCTCTAGTCCTGCTTAAGTTTTTTTGTTATAGTGAATGGCATCCCTGTTCAAAATAAGTTGTGCTTTGATTCACTCAACAAGCTCCTTCTTTATTTGGGACAAATTCCTCTCCAATTTTTGAAAACATATGTTGTTTTGCTTTTTCCACATATAACATATGGTTAGTCTAAGGGCAATTTTTGTAATGACTTGATCTCCTTTGGTTAGTCTCCTATTCCTTTATAACATGCATATGATATGCATGTAGCCTCAACTTGAGCCATTAATTAGGGTTTTCATCTTGATTGAATTCCATATCTCCTCAAAGACCTTACAACATAAAAAAAATGTTTAGCTGACTTAAAATCATTTTTGCACATTATGCATATATTATTGGTATTCTAGAAAGTGATCTTTGTTACTTGTTTTAATGCATGCAATACTACAAGTATATGGATCGTATATGTAGCATCCCACTCCTATTAGACATTTGTGCCCGTGCATCCTTCTGACATTCGAGCGCATACCCAATGAAAGCAGTGTGATAGAGCAATCACATCACTTATCTCATGGCATCATAATTTAAAATACGTATATCACAATATCTACAAACCCAATTCCTCATTTTCATTTCATAAAACAGAATATACATTGTAGCATTGCACTACATGATCAATGTATATACAATATCAAAGACCTATCAGAGTCTACAGCTTTGTTTACAAAATATGCTACATGCTACATAAATGAGAAACTATACAAAAATTCTATCTAAATCCTTCAGTCTCAGCTGATCAACGTTTGAGCCATTTTTTCTATCCAAAAGCAGTACTAGATCTCTTCTAAGTTGTCTTAAAAGCTAAGTTCGCTCTCGTACTTGAAAAGTCAATGTTGCAATTTTGGTGAGTTTTGCGAACTAAATGAGCTACCTATCATCGAATGGCTCACTTATAACACATAACACATACAATTCACGTTTCAAGTTCACATATAATTCACGTCATCATATAATGCACATCTTTCACCAATTATCAAATAGCAGCACATAACACTTTGTTCACTTGTGCACCTTTCACATTAATAATGGTTCATACAATTCAATTCAATCATTCATATAATGCATATTAAATTGTATGTGTAATGTTCATGAGACTCACTTTCAATTGTTATGTTGTTATGACCGAGTGCTTTTTTCACTGTCTCATATCCATTGTAGATACCGGGCTCATTAATAACTATCTCTTATCTGTTGGGGATACATGACTCATTATATATAGTTAGCCAAAGGCTCTTACCACATTCTGAGTTTTAAACTCTTTTTCACTGGCAACTTCGGCCACAACTGCCTTTATGTTGTCATGCATTCATGTAGTGAAATGCAACATATGTATTCAATCGTTCACTTGTGCTCAATTTTTCACATTCGCATTCACATTCATCATCGGACCTTAGTTCGGTATTCAACAATTAAGTTGAGTATCACTTATTCTGTCAAATTCATATACAATGAGCACTTCTAATATGTTATTCATGCATCAAACGTCTCGAACATTGAATGTCTGTAATCAACACATTCACATCACATAATAATTCAATACAAAATTTAAACAAAACAATAAATAAATGTGAGACCATCTAGGTTACTCACAGTTTGCTCCAGATAACTTATTGCCTCGATGCCCTGATAATGTCTAGATGCGGTCCCTCTAATTGCTCTTCTATATCATGCAACACATACACATTTACACATTACTATTTTGCACAATCACATTAATACTCATTCATACACATATGTATATGTGTTATGTAGAATGCATGCTCAATGACAATCTCGGTTATATTTCCTTAATTCATGTTCTACGACCATTCATACATCATGTCTCATATATGTCTAAATTAAACTTAGGTTTACACCTCAATTATACAAGATTATTCTAAGTTCATCATTCAATCATTCACTAAGGTTATTCAAGCATTAAAGATCACAAAACATCTAATTTATCATTCATCTTTACTCAATACATAACATTCATCTTCTTTGAATCACTTTAGCCATCATAGGTTAACTTTCATTCCTATAACATCTCAAAATCCTAGATTTGAACACCTAATATTTAATAATCCATTCTTAAATTATATCCTCAATCATCATCCTAAACATATAACTCATTTAATCACTTATTCAAGTATCACTCTAGGTTCAATTCAAGCTTCATTCAAGCCTAGATGCATCATATGAAAGTACCTAACTATTTGTTGTTCCAAACCACACATAAAAGAAGGATATTTTGTGAATTAACCATTCCCACGATCGTGGACAACTACTCGCGATCATGGGTTTCATTGGCAGAAACTTTCTGCCTTCATTTGGCAGTCCCACGATCGTGGACATATTCCTACAATTTTGGGATGCTTCCATCCGAAAAATCCCAGCTTTGTTCTTCTAATTTCCAGCTTTTCCAGCTCTGTTTTCAGGACAAGTTTTTAGGTCAATTTTGTATGACCATTATGACCTAGAAAATGAGGTGTTTAGGCAGCACCTTCTTCTAAACAAATGTTCATATATGTCTTAAGTTTCTAACTACATATATTTAATGTGGTTTGGTTTAGTATTCTACGAGGTATACCCAAAATGCTAAAGACTATTCTCAAACTGGAAAAGCACCGAGTACTCAACTTCAAGCCAAATTTCAAAACCCTTAGGGACATAATTCAAATTCAATTTCTTAATGAAAATTGTAGCCATAGGTCTCAAGTTTAATATATAGAGAAAATGATCCCATTTGGATATCTAACGATCAATATATGGCCAAAATACAGATGCCTGTTTAGTGAAAAACTCCATCTAGCATATTCCAGCACACTTTATCATCATTTTCATCCTAGTTCATCTCTTTTACTTAGTCTATCATTTATAGCTTATGTCCTTATTGTTTCCTCTTCATTCCTACTTCCATTTTAGCTCAATATCAATCACAAACAGATCATATTCTATGATTGATCATTAACTCCAAAAACAGAACATATCCTATACACACATTCATCATATTTTCTGCACGCATATCTTACTCCATTATCACATTCATTTCACTTCTAAAATTTCACACTAATTCTTCCCATATCAAGACACCATAGTACTCCTTTTCATTAGTTTCAAAATAATTTTAACTCATCTCTATAACACCCAAAGAGATACATGTTATATACCAATAAAACATAACATAAAACATTCATGTATCTATCGAATTTTTCTGCACATTATCCTACACTATTTTTAATGATCTTTCCGTCTCAAAATCATCTCTATAACATCTATGAATCATTAGTCATCTCAAATGTAAAAGCAAGAAATTTATATGCTCATTTCATCACTCAAGATTCGCATATATACACATCATTATTTCATAAACATTTAAGCTCTAACTATCATCACACAAGTTTCATTCAATAAATCATAAAGATCAATATGTTACTTACTTATTTAAGCTTCAAGATCTTCAAATAACTCTTAATCCTAGCTTCTCAACATCATACGATCATCAACAAATCAAAGGTGGTAGGGATAGGTCCTTTAGTGACAAATATTAAGAAAACAACCAAAATGAGAGTAGCAAATGAAAGTTGAGAGTAAGCTTCAACGTTGATGGGGTGAGAAGTGAGTATCGTAGATGAAGAAGATAATGAAGAAGATGAAGAATATCACGAAGAGAAGAAGAAAGCAAGAGTCCAAACAATTAAAATGGTCTTTGATTTGGGAGTAAGATCGTAGGTGAATGAATGGCATGGCAAGTGACACTTGTCACTTGCCACATGTCCATTTTCTATGAGTTTTACTTGGTTCTCTTATTTAGCTAGTCCATTTATCTCCAATTACTACTCTAATTTTCTCCTAATTTTTCATGACATTTGTCATTAAATCCTAACATCACATATCAATCATTTCTATTATCATTCATCACTTATTTCTACCACCATAAATCAATTGTCCTGCTACTTGGCATTTTTTCTAATCCAAAATTATCCAAAATTTTAGAATTTTTTCTAATTTTCACCAAAAATCTTAGATCAATAATTTTACTCACCAAATCCATTTTCAAGACCTATAATCCATAATTCACATCATAATCACATTTATAATCACATTAAGATCAACTATACTTGGTAAATGTCAAATGGGCGCATATATAGTCATTGTAATGTGTGCAATTATCAAATTCACGTATATGTATGCTAAATGATGCATGAGCATAAAATGCATGTCCTAGTTTCTCAATATTATCGCTCATATTCAGTATTTTGGGGTTCTAATCCTTAACATGGGATAACAAGATGTTACAATTCTCCCATCCTTAAGAAATTTCATCCTCGAAATTCTTACCTGATTATTAGAATAAGTGGGGATATTGTTTCCTTATGTGCTCCTCTGTTTCCCATGTAGCTTCCTCACTCGAGTGATTCTTCCAAAGGACTTTCACCAATGGAATCACCCCGTTTCTCAATTGCTTTTTTTGATGTCCCACTATCTTGATCAGCTCCTCAACATAACTCAAATTACTAGCTCTTGAGCCGGTAACACATGCATCAGATCAGACCGATATCTCCTGAGCATACTCATATGGAACACGTTATGTGTCTGAAACATTTCAATCGGTAAGGCTGATTTATAAGCCAATGGTCTAATCCTCTCAATGATTTCATACGGATCGATTTATCTAGGGCTCAACTTACCCTTTTTATCAAACCTCAGCACTCCTCGCCAAGGCGATACTCTCAGAAACACTTTATCTCCTACACTGTATTTCGTATCCCTTCAGTGCTGATCCACATAACTTTTTTGTCTGTCTTGAACTGCTTTAATTCTACTTCAGATCAGTTTTATTTTATCCACAGTATCTTGTATTAGTTCTGGGCCTTCTACCATTCTCAGACCCTCTTCATCCCAATACAGAGGTGAACGACATTTTCTGTCATATGGTGCCATTCCGATACTATTGTGATAATAGTTGTTATATGCAAACTCAATCAAGGCTATATACTGATCCCATGCTCCTTGAAACTCCAATACACATGCCCTGAGCATATCCTCAACAATTTTAATTGTTCTCTCACTCTATCCATCTGTTTGAAGATTAAATGCAATACTGAAATTTAACTTCGTACCCATAGCTGACTGTAAACTCTTCCAGAATCTCGAAGTAAATTTGGGATCTCTATCCGATATAATGGATACCGGAACACTATGTAGTCTAGCTACCTCATTCACATACCTCCGGGCTAATTGGTCTAGTGAGTTATTCTCTTTCATTGGTAATAAATGGCCCAATTTCATCAATCGGTCCACCATAACCCATATAGCATTGTATTTCCTTGGTGTTTTTGGAAAACTCGTAACAAAGTCCATATTAATTCACTCCCATTTCCACTCTAGAATAGGTAATGAATGTAGCTTCCTAACTAGGGCCTGATGCTCAGCTTTAATCTGTTGGTAAGTCAAACACTTAGCTATATAGTCAACTACTTGCTTCTTCATTCTCGGCCAATAGAAATGCTGCTTCAGTATGTTATACATCTTGGTGGTACCAGGATGCATAGTATAAACTGCTACATGAGCTTCCTCTAGAATTTCTTTCCTCAGATTATCGATGTCAAACACACACAACCTCTGCTTTAACCATAGTGTCTCATCTCTCAATTCAAATTCAAAATATGGATTCATTTTTAACTTCTCAATAAACTTCACCATTTCAAGATCTTTATTTTGAACTTTTCTAATTCTGTCATGTAACATCAGTCTCAGTCTCAGTGTAGCTATAAATGCCTCATTCTGCTCTAGATTTAACTCAACATGTAATACTCTTAATTGAACTAGGCTCGGTAACCAAATACCTGAATCTGAGCTACACTGCTATTTGATTTTCTACTCAAAGCAGCTGCCACCATATTAGCTTTTCCCATATGACACTCAACGATACAATCATAGTCTTTCAACGGCTCTATCCATCTCTTCTGTCTCATTTTCAATTCTTTTTGACTCAACAGATACCTCAAACTCTTATGATCAGTATATATCTGAAAAATCTCTCCATATAGATAATGCCTCCATATCTTTAGAGCAAAAACCACTACAGCAAGCTCTAAATCATATACTGGATAATTAATCTTGTGAGACCTTAGTTGTCTCGATGCAAAGGCTATTACTTTGCCATACTGTATCAATAAACATCCCAATTCATCATAACCTTTAGTTTCAGATGGAATAGTCAACACTGGTGCTGTAGTCAATCGATGTTTCAGCTCTTCAAAGCTTTTATGACATTTATCATTCCACCTGAAAGGCACATTCTTCCTCAGAAGTTTGGTCAGAGGGGCTGAAATCAATGAGCCTCGACAAACCCCCGATAATATCCTGCTAATCTGATGAAACTTCAGATCTTAGACACATTCTTCGGAGTTTCCTACTTCATTACTACCTCTATCTTCTTTGGATCCACTTGTATGCCTTGCCCATTTACTATGTGACCTAGAAATACTACTTAATCCAGTCAAAATTCACACTTACTGAATTTGGCATACAACTGTTTCTCTCTCATAATTTGTAGAATTACTCTCAAGTGCTCAGCATGCTTTTCTCTACTTTTCAAAAACACCAAAATGTCATTTATGGACACTATCACAAAACGATCCAGGTAGGGCTGAAATACCTTATTCATCAATGCCATTGTTGAGTGTAATTATGTAACATAATCTACTCGTTTTATGCTCAAAAATCGCAAGTCAACGGGTCATAACTTGTACTTAAAAAAGAGCGGATATCGATCCCACAAGGATTGATGCCTAGACACCTCTTATGTAACACCCCACTCCCGCTGGACCCGAACCCGATATCGACGGTGATATCCGAGTCCGTGCCCCGCGAGGATGGTGTGCCACATCACTAAACAATCAAACAGTCGGTATATTATTTTTTTTAAAAAACCATAAACATAA